>JANHZU010001560.1:228315-239677 GCA_032468055.1 Acrochordus granulatus
TTTTGTGTTCTAAACTCCACGTTAGCTGTATTTGTTACGGTATCTATTATGGTATCTATTATCATTCTTTAACTGGTTAAAATAACTATGTGTCTCCTCTATCTAATGCATGTGCACTTAAAGAAACACTTATAGAAGTGATATTAAGCAACAAAATACGAAGATGAAGATTAATTTGGTAAATATAATACTTTTAAAGATGAGTAGTACTGTTAAAAATGAGAACAAAGCTGTTGTTTTAGTCCTGATCATAAGGGAATGGTAACTCAGTATTTCCCACACATGGAACTGGTGCAATTGTTTCTGCACAAATACCTATGACAACTTGGAACTGGCCTCTTCTCATTGAGTTGCTTGGATCATTGCCAGTTTGGCATTACACTGCTGGACTGACATTTGTCTTTGATTCCAAGATCTCTTCACTTGGAATCAAAGACTGGAAAATTTTCCAGTCTTGATATCCATGTTTGGACACATAAAGTTACCACAAAAGGCAACCAAGGCATTTTAGTTATGTTTATTTTGAGGAACTTTTAGAGAGATAAGAAATGAAATCTTGTGAATCCTGAGATCTGTTTTTCCATACTTAGTTTTATTAATGTCCACTATTTTTCTAATGAAGATCGAAATAAAGTCTGTATTTCCTGCATTAATTGTGGGATAATTAAAAAAAACTTTACAATGTTACATTGTCAATATAATTTATTTTTCTTGTATCCCATCTATATTTCACATAGATTCTACGGAAGAGAATTGTAATTATTAAATGTAATTGCTTAACAGCTGATTTATTTTAAAACACAACTTCATTTAATAACAGATGTTCCTTTTTTGGACTTTGGCATGACTGATGGTTAAGATGAAGTATAATCTGTAACCTTTTTAAACCAACATATATTTTATTTTTCTACCTTTTTCAGAACTGATTTGAACTTACAATGAGGTTTAGAGTAATATTTACACAAAAATAACACAAGATTATGCCATATAAATGCAGTGCTGCTCACTTATGTAAATAACTGTTACAATGTTTAATTGAAAATATAACACTAGTAAAATGTAAATTCCACTTTTCCAGTTACATTTACTCCCCAGTTTCGATGACATGAACAGAACTAATTGATAGTGGAAATTATAGTCTTAAACAGTGATCATAATTCTATATTATGTCTGGAAACATTTATTCTAACAATCCATGTTTTTTAGTTGGCTTCTGATATAGTTTATTTTACTTAATTTAAAATATTCAGTCATTCATAAATTGATTATTTTGTGCTTGGGCTTATTTATTTTTTAATTATAGTTCCAACTGGGAATAATTTATACAGTTCTGACAAGAACAATATGACCCCTTTCTGGTACTTTGACAAACTGGCCATATGTTCCATCATCATCACCAAATATATTTATTTAGTAAGAAGATAATACCTTCTGGATTTTGCTGAAGAAATGGAAAAGTTGCTTAGTCTTCTAGAGATCCCACGTTGGAAGGAATAGATAGATGTGTATGAAGGGGGAGACTTTGGCAGCTATGGCAGATGAGAGAGATATGGAATGACAGGTACAATGCCTGCCCATCACCACTGGAAAAAGAATGAACAGGTAGATAGGTTTTTTGGGAAGGCAAGTGTGCTGGGCGGACTATTGGTGGACATTATATATAGATAAACCTTAACAATTTGTGAGACAGATTTGTGCCATCATTATGGCAGAAGTTCATACATAGCAGGTCAATGCAGATTTAAAGAAGAAACCTTCAGACAGCACAGTAATGTGGGACATATCCAGAAAGTTTGTTGCTTGTTGCTTTTATGTTTGGAAAATTATTGGAAATATTTGCAAGCCTTACAAATATATAACCTATAAGATTACATATTTTATGCACAAGTAATTATTTGGGATAAAAAATGAAATTTGACTTCCTTGGAGTACAAAAAGATTATAGAGTAACAATGTGTTGAAATATTTTTATAACTGTAAATGTGTGATGTTTGTGTTTTTTGTATTTGGATCTGTTTCATGTGAAGGCTTGAATTTTTGCAATTTCAATGATTTGCAGGATGGAGTGAACAGTATAACTTCCTTGTGGTTTTGGCCTAACAAACTACGATATTTATTTATTTATATCCAGCCTTTCTTATTTTTATAAATAACTGAAGGCAGTGAACACACATAATACTTCTTCCTCCTATTTTCCCAAAAAGCAACCCTGTGAGGCTGAGAGAGAGTGACTGGACTAAAGTTCATTTTATCTAGCATATAATTGAATTTTGATTATTCTGCACCTTCCTTCCTTCCTTCCTTCCTTCCTTCCTTCCTTCCTTCCCCACTGCATTCATAGACTTCTTTAGAGATAATCACAAGGATTGGCTTGTCTGATTGCAATGAATAAATATCAAATTTAGTGGGGTTTTTTGCAGAGTATGCATATATAGTTGCAGTTTTAGCCTTTTTGGCTGATATTCAAGCATCACCAAGAAAGAGAAACTGGAGAATAAGAAGGAGTTGGAGAGCCATATACCGTATATCCAGACTGTACTTCCTAAAATACTGAATTACATATGATAGAGGTTAATAAAGTATATTGGATGATATATCAGTTCTGGACAGTAAAGAGCATATAATATTCTGAGCAATACTCTGTATTAGTTCCATATAAATGAACATATGGCTTCCTTCATTAAGTCAGGTTGTTATAGCTTTAATATTTATTTCTTCTGAAACTTGCATTTTAATTTGGTTTGTTTGCTGTTTTCAGCTTTCAAGTTGCAAAACAACTTCAGCTTGAGAACATAACATCTGACTTGTTAATTTTTGATCACTTTTCTTTTTCTCATTTTAATTTTTACCTTTCTCCTCAGCAATTCCAATTTCAGATCACCCAAAGTTGCAGACATGGATAGGGTCGATACTTTCCTCACTCTCTCTATGAATAAGTTTCCATGTGCATATATTGTAATAGATGGAGATTACAATACAAGAGCTGGTTGCAATGATGAATGATATTTGAGCTTTAATGCATCTCTTCCTGATAAGTTTTTGAACTAACTTAGATTCTTTAAGGATACAAAATGTATATTAGCTGAGTTAAGGTCTTATAAATAGGCTTAACCTCCAAATATTAACAGGCATTTCATAAATAAATGATTTTCCTGGTCAATACATATTTTGGTCAACTCATAAATTATTCATATAGATTATTTAACTTTCTAGGAATCAAGATACTCTGTCTTACGTATTTTGGCATAGGTCCCAGGTCTGAAATAGCTCCCAGGTCCCACTTTCCCCTAATTCTTACTTGTGAATTTATGCAAGGCTCAATAAGGTATCAAGTTAAGGCCCATTTAAATTTTCTGGTGATGGGTTCCTTTCACAGAATCAGAAATGGCTTCCTTGAAGATGGGTTGTCTCAGTGATTTCACTTTGAAGAAAGAAGTGAATTATTTTCAAAACTCCATAGGTTAGGAGCACATTTAAATCCACCTGGTACTCCCTCCCCCCAACAGTAAAATATTTAACGTATCATGCTTTAGTGGCCAAGATCCAGTCTTTCGGAAGGAGGTCAAAGACCAATTCAAATTGGAAGGATCCCATTCAAAGAACCGATCTGTCAAATCTTGCATTACTACTAAGAGAGCATGATTAGAGCCTTTCATTAGTTTATAGAAAGCTAATTAACTATTCAAATCTTAAAGAATCAGAAAGACAATATAAGGCCAGAAGAAGATGAAGAAGCCCTCTTGATCTGAAGAAAAAATGGTGTCAGATTATTGAAGCTACATAGTCAGAAAACTTTTAAACTAGTAAACTTTATCAATGAACTTAAGTGAGGTAAAGCTCCCAATAGTAATTTATTCCTTCCAAGCTAATTAAATCTAATTTTCCTAGTGGCTAAGATGCTGGGGTATTGAAAGGTCGGCAGCCCGACTTCAAGACCAGCTGTTGTGTAATGGGGGAGCTTTTGTTACTTGCTCCAGTTTTTGCCAACCTAGCAATTCAAAAGCATGTAACAATGCAAGTAGATAAATAGGTACTAACTAAATTGGTGGGAAGATACCAGTGTTCCATGAACCTCAGCATATAGTCATGATGGCCGCATGACCATGGAAGCATCTTTGGACAACACTGGCTCTTGGGCTATGAAATGGAGATAAGCACCATCCTAGGTCAAACACAACTGAAAGAGGAAACAGTTTATTGCCCTTCTGCTTCTATATATTAACCATGCAGCTAAGATGCCAGACGACTAGGAAGGGGAAGCTCTAATTGTTCTCCTATATAAAAAGGCCAGAAATTTTATGCCAGTTAGCCTATAGAAGGTCATTAGCAAAATAAATGAAAACTATCTGTCTCACCAAACTCCATTCCATTCATGGTAGATGAAGAACTAATTGATCTCAGGCAAGCAGTGTTCCAACCAGGACAATCTATCATAAGCCACTGTTGAGTGCTACAACATATAGCAGATAAATATACAACACATTCTGATTCAAGTACTTGTTCAGCCTTTATTGATTTTAAAGAACATTTGATATCATATCTAGGATTAGAATTTGGGAGATTTTGAGTAGATCTTCTACAGATAAACTATTCTTGCTGCTAATTCATAAGGTATATAAAAATGGCTTCAGGAATGCAGAAAGGAGTCTTTCTGATTTCATCCAGATAGCTAAAGGGGTGAAACAAGGATATATTTAGCCCTTTTGCTTTTTAATATATAAACTCTCTAATTAAAATTAATCAAAAATTGACATCCATTTGTCTAAACTAGCTAATGTAACAACTTTATGCAGTTGTTCTCTCCCAGTCTCATGTATGTATGAAGCATCTGGTATACTTCTATGAAGAGAAGAACTGGTAATTAATTATGGTAAATCCAAACTTTTAATTTTCTCAAATAAAATAGAAAGTGAATAATTGGCTTTCATGAACTAGAACAAGCTAAATGTTTTAATATCTTGGTATAATCTTTCAGGCTTGTAAGAAATCAACAGCATTGGTTAATTCTCTCAGTTCTACTGCCCAAGAGGTACTTGAATTTTGTAGATAGCAAGGAGCAAATTATATTCCAGTGGCAACTAAACTACATAGCTAAAGCAATTGCTCAGTGATTATAGGGTATCATTCTGGCCCACTTAAAACCTAAGGACTTATGAAACCATTCAAGTGGCTTAATTGTGCTAGTTGTGTAGACCAGAGATGGCTGGCACTCTGGCAGTTCGAGCCACAGCACAGCATGATGGGGTGAGCTCCCGTCACTTGCCTCCAGCTCCTGCGCACCCAGCAGTTTGAAAGTACAAGTACAATACAAGTAGATGAAGGGGTACCTCGGGAAGCCGACTGGCAACGACAGGAGCAGTGAGTTGGCATTGGACTTGCCTGTCTCGGGGGCAGAGCAGGAGCCGCGGAGGATGCCCTGGATGTGAACATTGCTGGCCAGCCGAGGGGGGCTGGATTTAGAAATGTATCTGTAATGCTTGTAAGCTGCCAAGAGTCTTTCGAGATTGGAGGCATAGAAATGTAAAAATAAATAAAAATTATAAATCTGTTTGGTTTTCCAAAATGGGCCTTAATACAGTTTTGAAACTTGAAACTAATGTTCCAGATTTGGATCAGGATTTTAATATCATTGCTCAGAATCATGTTGATCCTACTGGCTTTTACCTCTGCTATAGACAGACAGCTATCAATCTCATTGATATAAATGTTATTTGAAGTAATTATGTAGTCTTGGCTTTTCTCTTGAATATATAGGTCAATTAACTTTTATGGAAGCCAAATGAATGGTAAAGCAATGAATAGGAACATTGTTTATCAGAATGATCCACCAGTCTCCCAGTATTTTATTGCCAATTTTTAAGAATGCCTCTGCTGTTACATACAGCTACCAATCTAGTTGGGTGCCTTTACTACTCGACTAACATGGTTCTTACACTTTACAATAATTGTCCTAACTTATTGGTTTCTTGGTCTGGTCTATCTTGTAGGACTGATAATATGATATATTGAGACATGCATTACTCATTTCAATTATTTCCAGATTTGAGGATCATACAGATACATTTTATATTATTTTTAAGGGATATTACCCATACACTCATATTCCATATAACCAAGCAACTGTACTGAATCATACAATTGCACAAAAACTGACTTAGATGTGTTATTCTATTTTGTGATAATTCACTGGTAATGGGTATGCTGTACCCATTACCAGTGAAGCTGGTCAAAGACCATAATGAAAAAAAATTCCATTTCATTCTGGGACATGAAGGGAAAGATATTGAATTATTTTGAGGATCTAGTCTTGTCAAACCTAAGAATTCTTTTGTTGAATCTAGCCAAAGATCAAAATATTCAAAAATCATTCATTTTAAATGTTGGCCAATGAAGGACATTTGTGGTAAATATATTTCTTATACATTTCTATTTCATAATATCTAATCTGGCTCAATGCTAATACTCTTTTCAGCAGAATAAAAGTTTCTAGAAACATAATGTGATTTCTTTTTCAAGACTTGGGCTGCCATGAGACTATTTCTATACCCTCTTATTTCTTCAGTTCTTTAAAAACTCTGACTCACCTGTCCTGGAACTGGGTTCAAGGCTATTGCAAGGTCTAATAAAAAAGATAAAGGTTTCCCCTTTCAGTTGTGTCCAACTCTAGGGATAGTGCTGATTTCCGTTTCATAGCTGAAGAGTCAACATTTGTCTGAAGATGCTTCTGTGATCATATGGCCAGCATGAGTATATGCTGATGTGCACAGAACACTGTCACCTTCCCAACAATTTAGGTGGTACCTATTTATCTACTTGCATTTTGCATGTTTTCAAACTGTGAGGTTTGCAGGAGCTGGGAAGAATAATGGGAGCTCCCATACCCAGGCTGCTGACCTTCTAGTCTAATAGTTAACTAGAATTTACAATTTGAACTTATTAGCAGAAAGGATTCAAAAAGAAAGAAATGTTCTCATAGAAGAATTTATGGGCTTCAAAGCATAAATTATTGGGAGCAGATGACACTTTAAAATACAAATTAATGCTTTGTATACTATTTATTTATATTGTCATAATTATTATAATATGTAATATATGTTATATTAATATATGAAAGGAATTGTCTTATTTTTTTTAATTTACATTTTTGTTTTGTCAATGCCCTGCCCAATTTTTTAAATGTAGCTTCTGGCCTAGCACTGAAAAGCCAAGTGTCTGTTGCTTGTTTGATCTATCTTCCACTTTTCTTATATGAACTCAGTGTGGTATGAATAGAGTACTTCTTTTTCCACTATCATTGAAATAACATACTTGCAAAGTGGGCTAAATTGGGCTAACAAATAGTAATTGGTTCAAATTACTCAGTGACTCTTATTCCTGAGCATGGACATGAACCAGAATCACCTCAGTCCTAATCCAGTGATCTAACTACTACACTAAACTAAGTTTGGCTCTCCGCCTGGAAAACAATGCATACTTCTATACTAAATGTAGTTTATCATACATTATTCATTTAATCAAATTTGTATGGTCATGCTTCTACCCAACAAACTCAGGGTAGTGAAGATACCATATAAAACATGATAGTTAGCAATAAAGCAAATGAACCAACAAAATCTGGGTTGAAGTCTTCTCATTAAAAACATAAATGTTATACATCTATGCTTCCAAACTAATGCACCCAATGAACATAGAGATAAACATGTCATAAATTCTGTGAAATTGAAGTTGTAAAATGATTAAGAAGAATGTATATACAGTAGAGGAAAGTATGTAAAGTATTTTTCCTGAAATCCAAGCGCATGAATAATCAACACTTTTAACTGAGGAGGATAATTCATTTATGCCATTTTTTCTTTAAATAAGGCCAGGTCAGAACATTAAATATTCTTTTTATGCAATATGTTTTAATAGCTGCTGATCTAATATCTTTATTAAGATATCGTTCATTAAATGTTTGGCTTGATGTATCCTGAAGTTTAGCTGTGGACTTCTAGAAGTGATATTTGTTTTCTGAATGCTAGGGCCCCATCATGAAATTGTTTTCATGAAAGAGCAAACCACATATTGATTTATTTGAGATAGTTGCAATATGCTCTATGAAGAAAACATTGCATTTATTATAATCTAATAATAATATTATATACTATATAAATAGTATTTTTGGCATCAGAATTTTCCATCCTGTGATGCCATTTTTTATCATGAGCAGAAATCAGGAAACTGCTGTTCATTTTCTATAATTAATAATATTTATTGCATAAATAACTTACATAGTGTATGACTGCTCTTTGTGTTGTGGAATTTCTTTTTGTCTTTATCAGGTTTGGGCTGTATACATTTTTATTTGCAATGATGCTGTTGCTCAGATACAGCATTGTGAATGGTTGAACAAGATGTGTTGTAATGTGTAGGGCTGTATGTGTTTTCTAGAAAGTATGAAAAATAGAACAGGCACAATAGCAGTTAGAAGTTATAAGCAACTCAAGCCATTTGCAGAACCTTGAAAGTTCCGATGCCATTATTCCCTCTTAGTTGTAAAAAGAAAATGTTTTCAAGTGTTATTTTCTTCTTGTTTATTTTTAATTGTTAATTATGCTTGCTGTAATTGAAGGCATTTTATTTATGATTCTAAAAACTCCAGGGCTACCTTTTTGGCAGCAGTACTGCTCTGAGATGGAACCATATTAATTAATTAATTTTCATTAAACAAATTTATATGGTTGTCAAGCTCATACACAGGTGACTCTGGGCAGCTTACAACATTAAAAATCCACAACATAAAAACATATAACCCCATCCCTATATCATGAAAAGTCTAGCATTCTTGCTTGCTTGCAAATTAAAGCAAAGGAGACAACCCATGCAGTTTCATTGTACTTTAGACTGAAAAAGGGAGGCAACACATACTCAACATTGATTGAAGTTACTTTTTAAAAAGTTAAAGTTATAAAAATGACATGAGTGATTTCATTTGATATTAGAGATACTATAATTGTCAAATGTAGTATGTATGTGTTTGCATGTGATGGAGATGGATATTATTTTGGTGATTTGCAATGCAATCTTAGATGCGTATATTCAGAAATAAACCCTGTTGAATTCCTATAGCCATCTAGCTGGAATAAAATTTTACTGAGTTTACTTGGATCTATTTCCAAACAAACAAAGATAAGACTGGGCAATAAGAGCATAATCTACTCATATGTGATAGAAACTGTGCAAGAAGCCAGGTCTGGTATTTGACTGATACATGATTCAAATGCTAAGCAAGAGGTATCATAGGTATCATCACCTATCCAACAAGCATAGATGATGTAACTTCTCCCACTGATTATGTACATAGCACAGAGGTTTCAAACTATACAATGTTTCTCAATGTAATTATCTATGCAAAATCTTCATGTCTGCCAAATATCTTTGCACCCTGGCCAGGTTTTCCAATCAACAAGAAGTAAAAAACTGAAAAGTTTCACAGTAAGATATAACTGTAAGCAAATAGATGAGATTAGATTATTTGTACCATGACTTTATTTACAAATAACTCAAGGTGGGGAACATATCTAATATACCTTTCTACTCCTTATTTTCTCCACAACAACAAACCTGAAAAGTGAGTTTGTCTGTGAGAGAATGATTGGCCCAAGCTCACCCAGCTGGCTTTCATGGCTAAGATGGGACTAAAACTCATCTCCCACTTTCTAGCCTGGTGTTTTAACTACTGTGACAATTAGACTTGTATAACACAAATAAAATTGTGACAATATTATATTCTGGTTTTAACCTGCTTGGTCCCAAAATTCTTTGCTATACCATGGATACTTTTAGTGGAAGATTGCTCATATCTACTGTCTGTAACTGCATCCTAAGTCATTCTTCCTTCATTTTTCTTTGTTTCTAATTAACTGAAGTCATTAAATGTAGCTTGTAAATAGTGATATAAAATTTGAATGATGCTTTCCTTATTCATTTGAATGAAAAATACTTATGCAAAATGTGTGACTTTATATTTTGTTTTCTTCTGCCATCAGACTATAATTGCTCAAAGTTATGCTTTCTGGAAATAAATAATTGAGCAAACATTTCTTTCCAGAATCTCGTGCAAACAAAACTTATCTCAAAATAAAAATATTTTCAAACCTAATAAAATTATTTTTTTTGAAAACTTAATAACACTTAAACAATTCTGAACTGAGCCTGATTACATTTTACAATCTCAAAACTGGTATCTCATGCTCTAGAATGTTCAATTATCTTCCATGCATTTCTGAAGGGAAGGCAAAGGAACATCTTCCCCTAATTTAAATGATAGGAAGACATATTTGCTCAGTGGTAAGTGGAGAATCACACCCAGTAGCCATTGATCTTCCAAACAAAACCTCTAGATACTCATTACCCCAGTTCTAGTCATGGAGAAAGATGGAATTGACAACTATAAGATTTCTGAAAACAGGAATTGTAATTTGGCTAGGTTTGCAAGGCAATAAATGCATAGCATTGTCCTGGATAACATCAAAAGTCTGGTCTATTATTAGCCCTAAACATTTTAATTTAATATATTCTTAGGGTTTGGTCTCAGAAGAGATATTGGATGTAAAAATATTCTTGGCTGCATTCTTTTACTAAAATGTCAAATCATTGTATAAACTCAAGAAAATTCTAAAATAATTTGGGCTTGAGAACAATTGGCAAACAGAAACTGGTTGAGAGATATAGAAATTCCCAAGTTCAATTGCTTGAATTACTAGTGAAAGAACAATAGATATTTACTCATTCTCAGTCTCAATAATTTGTTTGCTTGGTGGACTTCAAAAAGCCGATTTCATATATGTGTCACTTTAAGCTTTCTAGACCAAACAATTTGGTGGAGGTTATTTTGTTGCTTGATGGAAAACAGCATAAACATATTAGCATATTTACTTTGGATGTTGCATACAATAAAAATGTAAATAAAATGATATGCTTGAGATGGACTGCAGTGCAACTACATTTTTTTCCTGAACTCTCCATTGACCTCATTTCTAGAAAAAGAGATCAGAATCTTTACCATTTACCTTTCTGCATTATTTTGACAGAATCAGCATTATTAACTCCTTACACCAAGGTAGGTATAGTGGATAAAATATGGCCAATAAATTCAATTTCCAAGACAGAGCATGGGCAAAAAAAAATATGGTGTAAAAAGACTGCCTAAGATATTTAAAATATGGATCAGGTTGTGGCTAATGCTGTCTATCATACATGAACAATGACATATAACAGAACTTCTTGAGAACACTGTTCCTTTGTTTTAACAGGAGTGATATCAAGCCCATTTTTCCAAAATGTTAAATACTTTTTCCCCGTGACATGCAAAATCAGAAAC
>JANHZU010001563.1:0-10095 GCA_032468055.1 Acrochordus granulatus
GAAGACTCTGGGAGGCATTGCAAGACAGGGGGGCCTGGCGTAATGCAGTCCATGGGGTCGCGAAGAGTCAGACACGAGTGCGTGACTGAACAACAACAACAAAATCTCTTTGTAAAGGCTACCAACAAATTCAAGGAATGTCCAGACAACATACTGAAAACAAATATTTCCTTACAGGAAGAGGATAGAATTACTAACTTGGAAGGGACACTGAAAGGTCCCACAACTCGGTTTTGAATTCCATTACTTTCTGGCATTTTTTAAGAGGGTAAGGCAACTACAATTTCCAGTTAGATGAAATGTTGATTCTTTCAGTTCTCTGGCAATCAAAAGGCAAATTTGTACAGAACATCTCCTGAGGAATCTTTACATCATGACTCTCAGGATTTTAAAATATTTTAACAATGGAATATGTTTTTTAAATCATTGAGATGTGATTCTGATTAGTCCCTCCTGGGAAACAGCAGAATTTTTTTAGATTGAAAATTGATTACAGATTCTTGAAGATCACCTGAAACAGATGAGACTTAGGGACAACCGAATTGTTTCTGAATTTTTCACATTACTTATTGGCTTCCTTTTAGCAGTCTTTAAAATTTCAGTTTGAAGTATTTGCTATTGCTGCTACAGCAGCAGCAATTTAAGATTTATATTTATTTGTACCCCACCTTTCTTATTTTTATCAATAACTCAAGTAGTGAACATATTTAACACACCTTCTTCCTCCTGTTTTCTCCACAACAGGAACCCTGTTAGGTGAATTGGGCTGAGAGATAATGACTGACCCAAGGTCACCTACCTTTTATGGCTAAGGTAGGATTTGAAGTTACAACCTCCTGGCTGCTAGTCTGTTACCTTAACCACTAGATCAAAGTGACTTAACTATTAAACCAAACTAGATGAGATTTACATCTCATCTTTCTTCCAATTAATTACCTGTAGTTGATTTTCCCATAAAATCTAGTTGATTTTCCAATACCTTTAAGGTATTGGATTGAGAAAAAACGATTGGTACAAAACAATGGTACAATGACAAAACATTGGTACAATGACCCTTGGCTGAATGAGGTGTTCCAGATCAGCACCTTATTCAAATATAAATACTAATAAAGGTATTTTTATTGGCCAAGCATGGTTAGACATGCAAGGAATTTGTCTCCGGTACAGCAGCTCTCAGTGTACTTGTAGTAACAATAAATAACAGTAAGATAATGCATCACAATATTATTCTGTAAATATGCAGTCAATATAAAGAAATGTTATAAAGTTTCAAATTAATAGGTATGTATACACATTACAGAGAACTTCCAGGCTAATAAATATTCTCTCTTACAGATCTATTTTGTGGCATGATCATATTAGCATGAGTCAAGTACTAATTTGAAAGATGGCATGAGGGAATGAGAAGACACATTCTTGTGTCTAGTAGTTTTGGTATGTAGTGTCTATCAGATGGAAGAGGTTCAAACAAATTATGTCTGGGATGAAATGTATCTGCAAATATCTTCTCCACCCTTTTTTTGACCCTCTCAGTATACAGGTCTTTTATGGAGGGCAGGTTAATTGAACTTATCTTTTCTGCGATCTTAACTATACTGTCCTGTATGGTTGCTTCACTGAACCAGACAATGATAGATGTGCAAAGGACTCAATAATTCCTTTGTAGAACTGTATCAGCAGCTCTTGAAGCAGGTTGAGCTTCTTGAGCTGATATAGGAAGTGCGTCTTCTGATGTGCCTTCTTAATAATGGTGCTAATGCTAGCTGCCCGTTTTAAGTACAGTATTGAGAAATCATAGAGCCTAGAAATGTAAAGGACTGTACTACTGATACTATGTTGCTGAGTACGGTAATGGGATTAAAGTAGTAGGTCTCTCTAAAATCCACTGTCATTTCTACAATTCAGCTCTAGGTTGGTTTGACTGCACCACAGGGACAGCTGCTCAGCTTCCTCTCTCTATGGAGACTCATCACCATCTTTGATGAGTCCAGTTATTGTTGTGTCACTACATTATATTGGTGTGCATTACATAAATATTTTAAAATATTACTTTAAAATAATATTTAAGTACTATATAATTTCAGAAGCTAAATTGGGTCAGCTCAGGATAGTATGTAGATCAGGGATTATATGGAAATCCAGGACTGCAGGCTACACTGGGAAATTGCAAAAATATCTAGACACTAGATAAACCACTTCTACATTGTTACTGAAAAAAACCTTCAAAAATAGTCACAATGAATTAAGCTTAACTTGAATAAGGCTTTACTTTTATTTTCTGTTATCCATAGAGTGTTTTTTTCTTGTAAGATTTTTTGGAATAGTACCTGAGTCCATGCAAGTTTAATACATGCAAGTTTAAGTCCAGACACAGGAAATCATTTTAGGATAGTTACTCACTCTCTCTTCAGTTTATCCCACCACAGTATTATTGTTGTGTGAAAAATTCAAGAGAATACTATGTAAATTATCTTTGGCTCCTACAAGTACATGCTAAAATTAAATAAATACAAATAATATTTTGTTCCGTGGTCAATCCTGCCAACATAAATAGAGTTGCCCCTTTTGTTGCAATGAAGAATGTCCATGTGCATATTGAAGCCGTAGTACCTCTACAAAAAAATGTAGATTTAAAATACTGTGGAAAGAACATCAAGCTTCTAAGATTTAGAATAAAATATTATATCCTTACAGATTATGAAAGTAAAAAATGATTTAATTTGTCATCAGAATTTAGAAAAGAAAACAGGCTTCATGGTTTTGTATCTTACCTTCCAAATTCAATTTCTCTATAGACCTGAGCAGATTTTGGGAGGAATAATTTGTTCTTTTATTGTATTTATAATTAGCCTTCTTCAAGAATAAATAATATTTTTTCTTTCAGCACTGATGCATTGACTCTTTCATTATAGCAAAAATCCATGACTCCCAGTGTTTGACTGTAAACAATGGTAGTTTCTGGCCTCATTAGGCAACTAGCAGATGGTTTATGAAGTTCTCATTGGAGCTTTTATCCATTTGTGATTTGCCATGTGCAAATGTTTGCCTTTTCTCTAGAATGAAGCCATGCCAAATGGGGACTCTTGTTTTCCCTTTTTATTACTGTTAATATTTTCAGTTCATAAATGTGGAAGGGGTTTTTGAATTATACAATCAATCTGCTCCTATTTCATGCAGGTGAACTGCTAGTTAAGCCTTCAAGGATGTCACTTGAAGGCATTCCATTCGTAGGAACTTGATTCCAAATTCCAGTCACCAAAATCTCCAGGTTTGTTTGGATCCTTCCCAAAGTCTGCATACTTGCCAGTCTTTCTCAATGAGTGGCTATTATGTCAATCTTGCAGCACTGGGCCATTATTTTTGCAGAAATAAATGCAATTATTGATACTCTCATATATTTCTTAGTGCTGATAATTAGATGTTAATAGCACTGTTCAATTAAAATTGCATTTAGTTTGTTACTTATTGGTTAAGTCTGCTTTAGTTTTGTTACTTGAAATTCATTTCATGTTTTCCCACACCCACCTTTAGTTTTTTCTTCTTTTTCATTATTTTTATCATGGCCAATAGCAATATCCACCATCTGGCAGCCATCATTTTTATTTTTTCTGGAATGTTTCAGAATTTGATGCATTCCATTGTTCCTCTGGCTCAAAAGAAAAATGGTCCTTCCATTATTTGTTTTAATTCCACCCTGCCCCCACCCTGCCTTACACATATACTATGCATCTTTACATTGTAAAATCTGAATCATTCTGCATTGTCACGGATTTTTTACGTATCAGTATTAAAGTGCTGCTGTTCAATGTGGGAGCAGAGAGATTGCATTTTCAATCCAAATTGTCTCTTGACTATGAAGTAGGTGTTCTACCCAAACCATAAACAGTGGGAGACATAAGCAAGATAGGGAATGCCTCCAGAAGACTCCATGATATCGGTAAACTGGCAGCAAAGAGAGATTTTCACTCTAGGCCAGGCTGGATTAGGAGAAAAGCCCATATTGCTGTTCTTGAGTTTAAGGTGCTGTCAATTTTATAGGTGTCCTTCCTTTAAGCTTTTTTGGTTTAATTATTCTCCCCAGATAGCACTCAGAGACTTAATGATGTCAGTACCCAAAGAGTCAAGATTAGTAACAGTGATTAATACATAATACATAAACACAGACATACATAATGCAATCATTTCTGCAGATATAATAACTTGGCCATCAGTAATGGAGTTTTGGAGAGTGGGAAATTTTTTTTGGAAAGGAAGATGGGATCTTCTAGGACCTTCCTAGAAAAAATGGAGCGAGTTCATGGGTCACAAGCAACCTGCTGTTTGCAATTCATCCATGGATGAGAGTTATAATTTTAATTTCCAACAATATTGTGTGTGGTATACTTTCAATAACCTTTTCAAGGTTATTGAAAGAAACAAAAATACTATTACCATGGTCCACCACAATTTTTTCAGTGTTCAAAATTCTATTACTATTACTTTGACTAAGGTTTCCATAAATGGGCTGCAAACATCTGAATGATAAGCAAAAGAAGCAAAAAAAATGATTGCCTAATTTTAATCATCAGAAAAGCTGGCCAAATAGATAATATTTATTTGCTGCCTACTGTACATTGCTAATAACTTAGAATATGCTTGCTTGTATTTGTCCCAAGTCTTTACCCAAAGAAGATTCTTTATTAAACCAGTATCTGTACCTTTTTGTAAGTAAGCTTAATAGAATTCTTTGGGTTCTGGTTTTGGATATTTTTTTAAAAGTAAAAGGAGTATTTTCAGCAGTGGGACTTAGGCCAATAAAAGTCATAATCCTTCTTACTTCATTTCTCTCCAGAGTCTCATATGCTTTTGATATTATACTGTGCTTTTATGTTTTATTCTCTGTTTTAAATTTTAACACTCCGCATTGAGATTGCTCTTGTGAGACACCATTGTCTCTTTTAAAAATGCCATTACTTTCTGTAGAATATATTTTTTTGTTTTTATATTCACCTGCTTTTATTAGAACTAAATTTGCATTCAAAAAGATCTTTGTTTTCTAAGAGCACATCTGTTCCTTCTCCTTATTGTTCACCTGAAAATATACCATTCTGCTTATGACAGGTTCAGAAGCAGATGAGCTCCTAAGAAACAAAGATTCCACTTTCATGTAAATGTCCAATTAATTAAAACCAAGGGGAAGGGAGAAGAAAAAAAAATCATAAAATGTGATGTCAGCAAAATTTTAATCATGCAATGCAACTATCCCTGTCTTAGCACCTATCCAAAAGAGACAGGATTTCTGCAGTCCCAAATTCTCTTCTCCTTTCTACACCAATAGAAAAATTATGCTTGTGTTGCAGTTCGTTTCTGCTTATATGATGTGCTTTGTTAAAAACTGGTGGCTTAACTTTTAAGTATTCCCACTGAAGTTACTACTGTATCTCAGATCATTTTTCTAGATGCATATATCCCAAAATAGTTCAAAGACTCACAGGATTCCATTGATCCCAAAGCCAATCATGGCTCAGCATCCAGAATAGTTAAAATCAAACAAAAGATCTTAAGTGGCATCGGGCAACATCATTCTGTACATTAGGACTTCTAGCAGGAAGTAGGGACTGATGGGACAAATGCTAAACATCCAATAACCAAATATATACCATATATAGGACAAAACTTTAAAAGCCTTCAGCAATGCCTACATGGAGAGAGTTATGATAGTCCTAGTAATAATTAGTCTCTCACAATTTGAGATGTCCACTAAGGAAATGTTGATTTAATGTGACAGTTACATTGTTGGTAATATCTAAGTCTCTCTCTTATTCTTTTAATAATATTAATGTTTTAATTATGGAATGTTTTGAAGATTATCATTTCATAATTTTTACTCTATGCTGCCCAGAGTCACATTGTTAGATGGGCAGGTATATTTAATTTATAGATTGTCCATATCACTATCCAGAGCTCTGGGCAGCATATAAATAGGTAAACAAAAATAAATTAGATTTATTTTTATGGGGAGAATGGAAAACATTAAATGGAATGTAATACCCCTAGTCTTATGGGAGCCCTTTATTCATATCCTCTTTTTCCTTTAGATTTTTAGAATCATACTTAAGTCCTAAATGTATTTCATTTATTTAAAGCACAGTTAAGATTTGTGATGCACTGAATTTGTAAAGGAACTGAATTTGTAATTGTGATTCTGTAAGAATCCACAGAACTGAAAATGTCATTAAAGTATTACATTCTTGAGATAAGCACAATCATTTATCTGTAAAATTATCCAAAATGAAAAACTATGGGAGAAAAAGCATAAAGTAAGGAGCTCAATAGCCTTCCAGCATCTTGATATCCTATGGCAGCCAAATTAATGCAAAGTGCTCTTTTTGAATAGGAGCAAAAAAAAAAAAAGGAAATGACACTAGTTCCCTTCTTAGGTCCTAAAGCTGATACGTAGACAAACCTCTAAGAGGTTAAACTGATATAATCAGAAAAGAAACAAGGTATACCAATTAATGATTACATATCAGAAAAAAAATAATGTACTACACTAAGAATTTAGAAGTGGCCAGTAGCTGGATAGTTTTAGAAGGGGGTTGACTACATTTATGGCGAATAAAACTATCAATAGCTGATAATTTTGATGGCTGTATATTACATCTAATGCCTCTGAATACATCTGAACATGACCTGGGGGCAGTTCCTGTGTTAATTTTATGCCATGTGGCATTTAGTTGTTTAGGGAACAAATGGCTTGACTAGATTAAATCTTTGTTCTCATCAGGAACTACACTTTGAAGGGATGCTGAAAAGAATGTGATTGGATTTCTAGGAACTGGTGTGAAATCATAGAACAAAGGTTGAAAAGAACAACTGCCCTGAACTTGGGACCCTGATAGGACCATTGTGAATTCTGAGGGCTGAAGACTACCTCTCCAGAAGGCAGCCAGAATAAACAAGAGTAATATAGAAACTCTGTTTGAATGGCAATGGACCAAATTAATAGTTAATGCTATATATATATGACTGAGGTAAGCAGAGGCAAATTCCAAACAAGATGATGTCAGTTAGATCAATCAAGCAACTCCTTCACATCAAAGCTATTTCTTTATTGCATGTATATTCTGCTGTAATCAAGTTCACTCTTAGCAGCTTATGTGGTATAAATGAACAGTTTGAAACGTCACAATACGCATAAAAATAAACATAAACTCAAATTTCAATAACTGAAAAATAACAATGAAAGAAAAATAAAACAGAAAATGCCCAATCTGGTTGGAAAGCTTTCTGGAATAGCTCCGTGTTCAGCATCTTCCTTCATGCAGTCAGGCTATGAAGTACAAAGACTGTTCAAAGGAAGAAAAAGTGATGAATCATACTGCCATAACGTCTTCGACTTGAGAAAAATCCAGTCCAGATGCCTGTTTTTTAAACTTTGTTGCGATGCAATTACCCTGGATGAGTGAGAGTCTTCACAGACATACTGCCATAAGTACAAGAGGGAATTGCATCCTCCCACTGATAGAGGGCAATCAACTCTTCAGCGCGATTTCACTGTAGCTGGCCGTAAAGATTCTGCAGCCTCTGAAGAGTATGAAACATTTTTACCAAGCCTAGTTAAACCAAATAAAATCAAGTGTTTGTGATTTACAGACAAATTCTGATCTGGAGAGATTGGTAATATACGTGGTGGTAATTGCATTTCAAAGCTATATGGGATTCTTTGCTTACTGATTTCTCCTTGATACCAACCTCTAATCTAAGACAACAGCAATGAGCTCTGTTCACTGCTGGAAACATGAGAAAATCAAATTTTCTTTCAAGGAAAAAGTAGGAAACAGCCTGTAAAATGCACTAGTGTATCATTGAAAACATCTAGTGTAACTGTAGAGTTTGAAGTGACATCCATTCTCTCAAAATTCAGTGTTAAGAACTACAGCAAGAAGATACTGTATTAAATGTTCTTATTTGGAGAGCACAATAGTGCAATCTGTTTTGTCCTAGATTTCTAGAATGGATGCTTAAGGCAGCTATACTAGATTTTGTTGCTTCTTACTACAATATACCAGAATTTATTTGCATTTGGATTGACTCTCGTGTTTATTGATTTTTCTTCATAAAAATGGAAATATTTAAGTATGTTATTTCAAATTGGGTTCATCCATTTACAGACACTGAAACTGAAACTTTTTCAAAATTATGGTTTTAGGATATAAAGCAGGCCCATTATAAAATTAGTAAACATTTTAAATTGCTGTCTCTGATCTCAGTCATGCCAGCTTCTGACTTGAATGGCACTGAAATTAGATGTAAATACTGATACAATTATTTAACCTTGGGCTTATTTGTGTACAGACTAAAATTTATGCTAGATCGAAATCCCCATGTTTTATCCATAGCATTAGAATACATAGCAATTCAGGGCATATCTCCACATATCATTTAAACTTCTTAAACATGTTCATGCCAGCTTGACTCAAAGCTTGTTTAAGAAAATTCTGTTTAGAGCTAACATACTTTGGCAACAGCTTGCAAGATACTCAGTCTGGATTACAGATTAGTATATTTTACACTGGCAGATCTTTTCTTCTCTGCCTTCCCACCTTTCTGTTCCAGCAGTACAACTGGTAATTATTTTCCTTCCTGTGGATGAGTCTTCCTGGACATATGCATATTTTAATGCATCACATATAAAGTTAAATTGAATTTATACCTTCTAAGTTAAAGCAACGAAATGTACATATATTCAGGAACAATAGAAGTTAAAACAATCCAATCTTTTTTACCTCTTTGTTTCTTCTAATATCTTTTAAAGTTACCATTCTCAAAAACACTATTAATAGTGCAAGGGTTATAATTCTTCTCTTAGAAATAGAAAGTTTCTGGTTCAAAACCTAGCAGGAATGCTTTTCACTGGACTGGAAAACTGAAATGTGCATTATTTGACTTTTTTAAAAAACAGAAAAAAATCAGGAAGCTCAGAGAAAATACAATAGGAATTTAATGGTTTCAAATTCATCAATGCTGTAGTCATACAGGAAATATCATAACCCATGAATTCACAGTGAAATAGAGCTTGAAGAAATATTAGAGAGTATTGTAAGCATTGACTCAGCTGATAGTGTATTCCTTCCTCTGCAGAGTACTTAATGAACTGCTTATGTTAGACTGTGACAAATTGAGACCCAAATGAACAGGAGCATTCACAGTGACATAACATGGAAACCTGTACTTTGAAAATGGAAGAAAATAAAAAAAGTGCTTTGGGACCATTTTGATAGTTAGTGGGGAGATTAACAGAGGATAAATTATCCATTTCTGTTCTCTAGAAATAGTTGTGTGGCTGTTCTAAGTGACTAGGCAACCAGGCAATGACGATAAATTCTCAATCACAATTGCTGCCCAAATAGAGATTGATGGGGGGGCAAGGTTTTAATAGAGTGAACAACTGTCTGTCAAAAATACTGTTGATATATTCCGAACTGAAGATGATGATGACTTGTAAGTTAAACTAAACTTCCACAGTGTCTTCCATTTTTAAAAAATTCTATTATTTCATGTGATATATTTTTTGACAATACTACAATTAGCATTGTGTTTGGAAATATGAAATAATATAAGCTCTCACCAGCAATCAGAAAATGGGAAGGTTGGAATACAGGATATAAGACAGAATTTTCTAAATGTATCCAGAATTAAATCACTATTATTATAGCATTTTTTTAAAACAGAAAATCCTGCTTCTCAGTTAGAACTAAGTTTTCAGCCTTAATCTCTTTGTATATTTACCATTCTATAGCAAGAATTCTACTATTTAGCAACCTTTTTACTTTGCTTTATATCTGATCTTGCTATATAGCCTCAGTTACAAATATAGATTACCTAGTTTTGTAAAATTCTCACAATGTTGCACTATATCTCTGTGAATAAATACAGAAGTGAATGATGATCAGAATTTTCTACATCTAATCTTGCTTCCATATTTTCTTAGCTGAGCACAATTGGCCATGGAGCTACTAGCAAGACTGCATTTGCTGATTTATCACCAACTCAATTTTGATTTCAGATTCACATACTTTATTGGCCAAGCATGATTAGACACACATGCTTGTC
>JANHZU010001563.1:144727-155457 GCA_032468055.1 Acrochordus granulatus
TTTCAGATATTAGGGACAATAATTTGTACATAAAATACCATTAAAATGATTTTTATATGAATATTTTTGGGTGTGTGAAATGGATCATCCGACTTTACATTGTTTCCTATGGGAAAATTCACTTTGCTATACTAGTGTATTGGATTACAAGCACTTTTCCAGAATGAATTATGCTTGCAATCCAAGGTTCCACTGTATGTGTAAGAAAGGATTCAAAAGCATTTTTGCAAATGTGTATACATGGGTAAGAAATGAACATCAAGTTATAAAGCAAGCAAATGTTTCAAACCATTTATAATACAACGTGAATAGATAAGAAGATGAATATTAAATAGTACTGGATACATAAATGTAATCTCTTCAATTTAAAAAAACTGTGAACAAATAACAAATGTACTTGTTATCAAATGTCAAAGCTATTTGCCAGAACATCAGGAATGAAAACTTTTCCTCATTTGGGGATTCTCAACTCTTTTCATCTAAATTCTTCAATATTTTGTAAAATGATGTAGAGATAACTTTCTTCAGTAAGCACACTTGCTTAAATTAGTCCTTCCTATAGGCAGATATGCTAGTAATAACATACAAGAGTAATAAATAGAGACATTTGCATGCAATTGATTCTTTTCCTGCCAAGCAAAATGTGAGATTTCTTTTAGGCATTCTAACTTATTGTGTCATATAATGGTTTTGGAAACAGGAGTGTTATGGGACCATATATCCTTAATCCTAAAATGAAAGTAATGAGACTTCAAGGTATTGGAATGAACTATGGGAAGGATAAGACATTAGGTGGGTATTGAAAATACCAGCCCCTTATAAATTTTTAACTAGCATGTTGATAAGGCCAATAAAAATTATATATTATTGTTTTTATTATTTTTATGACTGAAGAATGCATTACAGTTATTTCCACAAAGATTTTTATACTTAAATGACATTATACCTGTGTCTCAGGAATAATAGGGCTGTCCTCAGGAGAGATCCTGAATAAGGTAGATAAAGGTGATGATACAATTACAGGATTTGGTTTCACAAACCCACTTAGATCACAGCTGGGAATGTCATTCTCCTCCTTCTTCATTACAAGAGTGTCCATGACATAGAAAACATTCCATGGAATCCAGACTGTATGGTACTGAGTAAGGAATGGTGATCGTTCAAACACTAAAGTTAATGATGCACCACCATTTGCCACCAAGTCAAACCTAGGTAAACCAGATCATTATTTAGTAATACATCTTAAATTCACGGATTTTCTACTGATACATACAATTCAGGTTTAATTGTAACATTTCCTCCAAGTCAAGCACAACTTATTGTTTATTTCAGATACATATTTATGTAGTTTTCCTAACAATGGTTTGCCACTGGTGACTTTTGGGGTATTATTTTTACGTCCCAGTTTAGCTGATAAATCTGATGATTTATCTCTATGAAAGTCACTATCTTGCAACTGACCAGGGTTAACGATTCTGATACATAGATAGAAAAATTAAAATATTTCAATTTTTTTATATCCCGCCTTTATTATTTTATAAACAACTTAAGGCGGAAAACACATTTAACACACCTTCCATCTCCTATTTTACCATACTTCAATGCATGAAAGAAACTTACATTCCATCTTGACGAGTGATTGTATAACCAAAGTCAGGATAATGTAAAAAGGAGACATTAACTCCAATTAATGGTGTTCCATCTGCTGTTAATACTTGGCCCCTTATGACAGATGTAAGACTGTGGAGCGATTTTACAAATTAGATTTTGTCGACAAATAAACATTAAATTATAATCATATTAGTTTCACAACATTATATACAATTTAGTTTCAATCTAATTTCAAATTCTTATTTATAATGATTCTTTCTGAGACATTTTAACTACGCATGTAAACATGTAAAATCTGAATACCATAAGTTGCATCAATTAGATACAACTGCACCTATAGTTTGTTGTTAAATGTCCACTTGAAATTTGGTATATTTCTTAATAATATATGAAAATATTTATTGGCTATGCAATATTTAGAATGCAGTCTTATGCATGATTATTTAGAATGAAATTTATTGAATTAAAAATGCTAATTCCATGCTCAATGTATTTAGATTTGAGCCTTAATATTTTGAACTGTGGCATCTTCCTAACTGCAAATAGTCCGTTCATTTGTAGTAGATTTCATTCAATCAAGAAAAACAATACTTCAAAATCAATAGCTAAAATGAGAAGTTCAAGCAGCAATGCACCTTTAAAATATAACATGATTTTTTTTCATTCTCCAAATAGTGCTGATCTGTGATTTAAACATGTTACTAATTCCATGAGTTTCCATGATAACTTCAAAATCAATCACCAAAATGAGAAGTTCAAGCAGCAAGGCACCTTTAGAATATAACATGATTTTTTTCATTCTTCAAATACTGCTGAGCTGTGATATGAAAATGTTGCTAATTCCATGAATTTCAGTTTGTGGTATGTACGTACGTATATATTTTTTCAATTTATAATATATGCTATAACGGGAGAAGACTGCTATAAATGCCTCACTATTGTGTAGAATTCCTTGATTTCAAATACTTCAGGCTTTCTGAATCACAACAAAGCATTCTGAGTCAGTGCGTAAAAGGAATAAACTAATAATGATGTTTTAAAATCAGGATCTATTTTTTGTACTTACGTAAGAAAAGTGTTTTGCTAGTTAGTTTTTATCCCTTTAGGCAAGAGATTTTGCATTTCTAGGGAATGAAAAGTACAGAATTTAAGGGAATACTAAGATACTTTTAATCAATTGCTGTGTCAAACCATATTAATGCAGCTAAATTATTCTGGACAGAAGATTTCTTGTAGAAATTACATCCTTTAGTAAGGAAGCTTAGTTTAAATGTGTAACTGGTGTATAAAGCACTATATAGGCAGCTTATGCATGAGCTGTCAGGGAGTTTACAGTGTTTTACAATAATTCATAATATTTATTGAGTTTTGCTTTAAAAGTGAATTGTTTCTTCCCTTCAGAGGTATTTCACCATCAGTCTGATGTATTTCCAATAGTGCTAACTCAAATCAGCTGGGTCTATAAGATTGTAGAACCCTGAATGGAATGTCCTGCTAGACACCACACATAAGAAAAGATGTGCAATGTAAATACCACTATCTGAAGTTTTGTACATAATAGCCACACAGTTTGAAGTTTCAAAGTTTACAGGTTTCCAACTATCCTGGGGAAAAAATATAGCATTAGAAATATAAAAAAGCTGTTAAGATATTACTTTTTATTTCATATTACAATGATGTAATCACCTCTTATTGAATGGGCTTTCTCCAGGAATTACATGGGTGCTTTCTGGTCCTATAAGAAAACTGATCCGATCATAAAAGGATTTAGCAGCTTGCTGAGATGGTGATTGTTGGCTTTGGCTGATGATATCTTGTGGATCAGGCAATCCCCGACAGTAAGGCTGGTTTTGGCAGGAAGTCTGCAAACAGCAGTCAGGATCCATACAGTCAACTAATCCATCTACAGACAAAAAAGCCAAAAGAAAAACATCAATAATTATTAGTATTTTCTCTCTAATGAGCAATTACATGATTATTGTACTGAATGTTTGCACACATACACAAAAAATTAGAAGTTTAGAGTCTTTAAAAAATGTAGGCAGCTCCAATGAAATACAGGACTTATCTTGCATAAAGGAGTAACTGGGAAGTAATGTTTCAAATCTGTCTGTGTACATGTGTTCATGTGCACACAGCACACACCAATTGAATAAGCCAAAATCTCTAAACAGAATTATAATTGTCTCCAGAAATTCCTACATTTAGTAGAAATCTACCTTACTGGCAACAGTTCATTGATAATAATTGCGCTAAGATTCTCTCAAAGAAATAATCACATTCTTGATAGGATAAGAATGTAAGAAAGATCTGGGCATCTTGCTAAGATTAGAACATTCTGTGTGTATGTAGGTATACATACAAACTATTGGACACAGATGAATGAAAATATATACGTATGTATTTTTCTTCCACTCAATTATGTCCTATTGTTTGGACAAATCCCTGCAGTTTTCCTGACAAGGTTTTCAAAAGTTGTTTGCCATTGCATCCTTTGTAGGGCTGAAAGAAAGTGACCAGCGCAAAGTGACCCAGCTTGCTTTATTCCCAAGGCGAACTAGAACTCATGGTCTTCCAGTAGCTAACTTGATTCCTTAACCACTACACCAAACTGGCTCTCTATGCTATTATATACAATATCAATATTTAATAGGACACAGAAGCTTTTTCAGGCTTACTAGGGCCTGATTACTAGAAGAATTTAGATTGTGTCATTGAAGGAAGATGGGAAATACATGTTATAATACACATAAATGATTTTGCAACAGTGTTTCAAAAAAGATATCAACCTATTATAGTAGAAACGCAAACATAATTTTTGAGAATTGATGATGTTAAGATGTTCAGAATTTATCAAGAGAAAATTGATAGACAACTAGTAGCTGGCACATAGCCCTCAAAATCAATTTTATTTACTGAAAATAGTATGCATTTTTAAAAACAAGAGATTTTCAGGATAGCTTACACTACATTTCTAGATTTCCAGATATCACATTGGTTTAATTTGGTAGCACAGCACTAAAAGAACATTTTCTGCTAATTGTCAGCAAGAATAAGATAAAAACTGTGAAAGCTATGCATTAATACACTGAAATAAAGTATTTATAAAATGCAATGTTCAAAACGCACAAAAATTCCTGCTACAAAACCACAATCCTGGACAATTATGTAATGTTATTACCTTTCCGTCTTAAGCTTCCCTTGAATATTCAGCCAGTGGCTAAGAACATTTACTACCTAAGATTAAAAATGTAGCAAAGTACAGAACCTGAATTGCTTTTTAAAGTTCTTAACTATTACTAACTTAAAAGGCAGCAATGAAAACATGATAACCTGCTCTTAAAAACATTATGAGAAAGATAAATACACTGTTGCTGCATTCATTCATAATGCTAAAAATAATATTTAACCAATTTTTTGAATAAGCTGAAATAGTTTGACTTACACAACACTATAATGGGTGTTTTCACAAAAGTAACTTACTCCCCATACTAGATTATGGCTTTGAATTAATTGTGGAACATTATGAGAATATCTATATTTCTCTGACCATTTTTTCCAACCAGGTAACATCCAAAATTACATTCAATTTAGTCTCTTATGTTAAACAAATTAGTTTGGATGAGATTTCTGATTAGTATATTCAATGGAAAAACATAGAATGCATGAGGATTTGAAAAACACACACTTCTGGGTATTCATTGTCAATTCTTTAAATCTCTATGATAAATGAGAACAAACAGTTTCTCCTCATATTTAAAAGTATATCTACTGATTGAGAAAGCTAGCTCTATAAAATTTAACCACAAGACAAATAATACAAACTATTACATCTTCTTAATATAACCACAAAGATGAATGAGATGTACCAAGCCAAAGAGACTCAGTTACAGTGCCAATGTCTGTAATACTGGAAGCCTGGAGAACCAAGTTAGGGACATATTATCATGGAGAAAATCTATGTGTAGGAAAACTGATGGCATATCAACTAATCAATTAATAATGAATAAATAAAAAATGTACAGGGTTACAATTTAATTCAGTGAATTATCACTTTCATATTTCAATTTGATCCTCAATCTATGCAAAACTTTTAAGCATAATTTTCAAAAGAAATGGGTGCAAAATAATACTGCTTTTAAAAAATGTACAATGATGTATTGTTGGCAACATTAATTCCTTGGCCAATTCTGGAAATATATTTATGAATGGAAGCCATTACAGAAGCTTTGCCAATACATGTTCTCACATTAAATTTTCCACTTTGTACTGAATCCAATGTTGTGTCAATGTACATTTGCTCATGCACTATGGTGCTTTGTCTCTCCTTTTCCTAAAAGAATCATAGTTAGAGACACCATGGAGATCTTCTTATAAAACTCTTGCTCAGGACAGGAATCTTCAAACTGTCCCAGTTAAAGGTCAACCAACCTTTATTTGAAAACCTCCAGTAATGGAGCCTTCAAATCAGGAGGCAGGCCATTTCACTATTTATTCATGGTTAGGAAATTCATAGTTATTCTGAGTTGGGAATGTTCTCTGTAAAAGTTTAACCATTTGTTCCTGTCTTATCTTTGGGAGCTATGAAGCATTATTCAATACCATTTTTCCTGTGACAGCCCTTTAAGTATTTGAAGACTTAATAATTTAAACTTCTCTTCTTTAAGATAAGCATACCACTTCACATTCCCTTTTCCAATGTATTCGTTTCTGAAGTTTCACCAGATTTTGAGATTATGTAAAGGACAACAATATGGAAGGGCAATTACCTTCCTTCCCCCTTACACAATGGAGAATTTCAATAAGTACTTCAAAGGAATACTGGATTCTATCTTAATCATTGGTGCACAATCTTTTGACTTGCCTGAGCTAAATGGTATTGTCTTGGGCTGCATATAAAATATATAATATAGTGTATATTTGTATATATATAAACTTCCTTTACTTTTTAATATTTTTATTATAAAATTAAAAAGAGGGCAATGTAAACATAAAACTAGTGGGATATTTGAGCTTGTTTGTATGAAGCGATTGAACCAATGTCTGGTTCATTTGAAGTGGATGCACCTTTTAGTGAGTTCTCAAGGTGCTTTTTGGAAGATTTTGATCTAGTTTTACTCTTCAGGTGCTTTATCCCCGAAAAAAGTTGACAAATATATGTATTGTCAAAAAGCAATGACATGAATAAGGCATGGCTGTGCAGCGAGGGGTATTTTTCTTTCGGAATGTAGGATTTATAAAAGTCTAGTAAAGAGATGTGATCAATTTTTTCTTTTGAGTGGAATGTCTAATTGCAACTCTATACTTTCCATTTGAAAATTTGCATGTAATGTAGTTATATCAACTGAAAACAGAAGTTGCGAATATCCCAAAAATGTTGATGCTTTTTTCAAAAATCTTGAAACCTATTATCAAATTCCAAATATCAATGTCATGAGCAAAAAAATATTTAATTTTTAAAGTTAATATTTAACTTTTATATCTACTCCACCATAGCTGCTAAAAACTATTTTAACTTATAAAATTATTTTATGATGGAACACAACAAACAAGTGCAATAATTAAATAAGAAAATGTTATAAAAAGTTATAGTGTTTTTTCTAAGTTAATAACCATCCAAGGCACACATGTATTATCACACATATATTATCAGTAATAGTTGCATTTTACTTGCCAAGTTGCATAAGCACACATAATGTCTGACACACTTGGATTTTGATTCAATTATGTATGGTGGGCACATTGAGCCCTCACCTACGCAGTGTTCCATTGTCGCCTCCGCAGTCCAGAAAAACATCTAAGTCATGAAAAATATCACCAAAAATCACATATTGTGAAAAGTTTACGATCTTTTTGAGCCATATTACGAGTTGTCCAAGGCCATATGCAGCCTGGGACTGGAAACGCCTAATCTAATTTATATAGAGGTACAGTACTATGCAAAAGTTTTAGACCACCACCTGCTTTGTTTTAGCAGTTTTTATGACCATCCATAATTATTTTTGATCTCTGTATTAAGATTCAAACAGAAAATACAGGAAACGTGTACACAAAATTTAAACAAACACAATTTCAAAACAAAATGGCTTCTTTGGACAAAAGCCAGTATTGAATAGTCAGTACTAGATACTTGCTACTTTAGCCTATGGGAGCTGTTTTTTCTGCTTTTTCCTGTTTTTGAATACAGCAACCAAATTTCCTGTATTTTCTGGTTGTATTGTAATAAAGAGACTGAGACATTATTATTTATGGTTATTATACCATTGCTGAAACAACTAATCTAATGGTGGCCTCAGGCTTTTGTACAGTACTTTATACATAGGCTGGACATGCCTGATCTGATTGATATAGAGGTTCTAAATATATTTGCCATATGTCTCAATGCAGTTTGTGGAATAAGTTGTAAAATTGGGTCATATGTTCAAGCAGAAGAGAATTATGAAGCTCACATAACTGGAATCTTTGGTACACTCTGAGCCTGATTGGCTAAGAAGTAAAAGCTAATAAAGAAAAAGCTAAATGAAAAAGACCAGAACATATCCTCTCCAGCAGCTAACATCTAGATAAGCAAGGATAACACCAGACAAACAACCAGGCAGAAAATGCCCTAATCAAATAACTACCAAGGAGAAAACTACATCTGCATCAATACTGGCAGAGCAAGCTGCTGAATATAAACAGAGAGCAAAGACCACAATCATTTGCATTGATGTTACCTATAGTCGTTGGGTAATAAAATATCTGCAAGCAAACAACCAAACTCAGAGAGCATTACAGATTGCATATATTTTATATGTATTAATTTATACATCTATTTTGTGTTATTGTTATTAAACAGACTATGTATGCCTGTTTAGTCATATTTCCTTTCCACACACTCCCGTGGCAGGACTAAGATTAGAACTGCTGTTGCTTCTGAGAGAAGCAACATTCTCTCTTAAGAGAGAACGGAGAGACATCAGCTTAAATGTGTTGTCACCTCTTTTTCAAAATACTCTGGGATACATGACAATAATGAAGGCTGCCCATTACCCCATTACGGTTGTGGTGGTAAGTGGCGACAGCCATTAAGCAAGATAGCTTTGCTTAATGACTCTCACCCCCTGCTCTCTCTAATGCAGTTGTTAAACTGTGTAGGTTGTTAAAGGGATGCCTAAGGGTGTTGGAAACTTAGTGCAGTCCCAGGCCTGTCTCACGTGTCCTAAGGCCCCCAACCCTGAAACACCCACTCGCTCTGCTTCCTGCCCCTTGGGAGTCCTGAGACCTTCTCCCCCTCTCACTGGGTCCTTAAAGGCCTTTCCTCCCCACACCAGGTCCTCATAGACCTTTCCCTTTCCCACCAGGTCCTGTAAGCCTTTTGCCCCTCCCATTGGATCTATACAGATTCCTATCCAACCAGGGCTCCACACCCTCCTCTTCACTTCTTTTTGAAAATCTCTGCCCTTCATATTGGAAAAGGAGGACAGGCCACACATAATTCCTTGCAGGCGTGTCAAAATGGCAACTGCTTCCAGGTCACCACCATGTGGGTGAAGGACAAATTGCTCCATTTTGCTTTCCTAATGTGGTCTGCATAGTGCTGCAGAAAGCTCCAAAATTTATTGCAGTGCTGTGCAGACTGCATTAAGGAAGTAAAACAGAGCACGTACTGTGGTGACCTCACAGAAATGACTGCCATTTTGGGATGCTTGTAAGGATTTCCAGGTCTGCTGAAAATGATGGCTACTTCTGAAACAGCCATTCTGCTTAGGGACATGTGGCCTGCCCTCCTTTCCCAACATGAAGTCCAGAAATCTTCAAAAGCTAAGTATGCAATGGATGACAGAAGTGTGGTGGAGGGAGGCCTAAGACCTCTCAGTTCCAGTGACATGGGATGTGGGAGAGATGTGGGAATGGTGGCATTGCAGCATCCCTGTGATTGGAGGTGCTGCATTAGCCTTAACTTTGAAACAGTATCATAAGTAGTTTTTGGGAGGATATGTGTTGTGACTTTGAACAGCTGTTAAGTCATAATCATATCTTATTATGACTATCTGCATGTGGATGGTCTGAACATGGGCCTTCACAGGAATGCATGGATTTTATTAGAATGACAGAAGCAGGATTACAAGCTATCTCTCTCATAGAAGCATGCAGAGTAAAGACACATGTATGGGCCTGCACTGTGAAACTGCAATGCCCTTTTGCCCTCTCCCTGCTGTAGAATAGGGATCTTCACAGTATGTTCAGAGGATTTTATTGCCGAACACATCAAAGATGGCCCTGAGAAGGGAAATTTACATTAAGGGCCCCTAGTTCTTGCTAGGAACTATTTTCTGAAGCTCCTATGAAAAATGTTTTGACTGGAATATAGAAGTTCTGCCTGTAGTGTTAATGAACTAAGACATGGAGGTCATAAGCAGGAGTCTCCCAGGGGAAACTGCATTAATGTATATTCCTTCAGTCTTTGAATCAAGAAACGTGCCAATGTAATTTGTGCTGCCCTAATGGCTGAGCTCTAATATTTGTCATGAATGGTCCCTAAATGTATGGTCCCTAAAATTTTATTGGTTATAAAGCAAGGTGATCATGTGGGTACAACTTAACAACTGTCATGACTTGAAAGTGTAATGGACAGGCTTCACTATGATCATAAGCTGAGGACTACTGTATCTCTTTTTGTTGAAGGCTGGTCCTTGGTGCAGATCTAATTCACTGAGGTTGTAGCTGAACTGGTCTTCCTTGAAATACAGCGGTACCTCACAAGACGAGAAACTCGCAGGACGAACAAAAAATTTAATCAAAATTATTCCGCTAGACGAGCCGTGACTCACAAGACGAGGAAATTTCATGCCAAACCTTGCGCGTCATCAGTAAGCAGGCTTTGTATTTCCCGTTCAGGCAACTCCGCGCAAGAGTTCTGCCGATGCAGCAAGCGCGCGCAAGAGTTCTGCTGACTCTCCTCTCATGCAGTTTACTCCATTCCCATATGGGCAGCAGCATGCACCTACCGCATGGCGGCAGGTCGACGTTCCTGATCGCAATGAGTACCGTGCGATCAGCTCACATGGGAAACCTCACAACCGAGCTCTCCTCTCTTGCTACGTAAACAGCGTAAATTAAGTGAAAGGCATTCAAGA
>JANHZU010001563.1:165871-176765 GCA_032468055.1 Acrochordus granulatus
ATGGTTTTCCCAGTCGTAATGTATGGCTATGAGAGCTGGACCATAAGGAAGGCTGAGCATCGAAGAATTGATGCCTTCTAATTGTGGTGCTGGAGAATAGTCTTCATTCTGAGGGTCCCTTGGATGGCAAGGAGATCAAACCAGTCAATCCTACAGGAAATCAACCCTGTTTGCTCACTGGGTGGACAGATATTGAAGCTGAAGCTCAAGTACTTTGACCACATAATGAGCAGAGAGGACTCATTAGAAAAGACTGTGATGCTGGGAAAGATTGAAGGGAAAAGGAGAAGTGGATGGCAGAGGATGAAATGGATAGATAGCCTAGTCAGGTTGATGGGTATGGGATTGGGAAGACTCTGGGAGGCAATGCAGGACAGGGAGATCTGGTGTACTGTAGTCAATGGGGTTGTGAAGAGTCGGACACAACTGCGTGACTGAACAACAACAATTTCACAATTGAAGATATAGATTATTATGTTCCTTTTTATTTAAAAATAAACAAAACACTAGCAGTGTTGTTATGAGTTTTTTCCTGATGAAAAATAAAAATTGCTTCATGAATACCCTTAATGCTTATGATGTAGATCTTAAATTGTCAAATTTAAATCACTTCTAATATTAAGTTTATACTATTTCCAAATCTCAGAGAATTGAAAAGAAAAAGAACCACCATTACAGAAACATAGAGACTACAAATTAGACAACTGTAGATTCTCTAATCTTCTTAAACCTGAATGACCTAGGAAATTGACCTATAAAATCGGTATATTTTGCTCTGATCAAAAATACAGCTAATTGTTTCTAAATGTATATTCCAAGAAGAAAAAATCCAGAAAGAAACCATGAACTTGGACAATAAGTAGAAAAAATAATGGAGATCATCCTTCCAGGATTTATTAATTTAGAATCTGGAAAAAATAGCATCCCTACAAGTAAACAATCACTGATCATGTAAATACCATAAATGAAAGAACTGTTATCACAAGAAATTTCTATTCTCATGTCAAAATCTCTTATGTTTAAAAAGTGTCTCTTAATATTTAGCCAAAATACATTTTTTTACAATTTCTGCATACTGATTATCTTCTGAAACAATGGAGAACAAATCTGATCCCTTTGTTCAATTATACCTTATGTAACAGATGTAGATAACTATGTAACAGGTATTCAAAAACAAGGTTGAAATGGCAGAACAGTTCAGAGAAAGGATTCATGTATTGATTGCAAAGGCAATAATCGTCTTGTATTGTTACAATCACCAGCTGACTTATAATCAGCTGCCTTCTCAACTAGCTAGTACCAAACTAAGTTTAGCACATATATGGTGTTATTCTGTTTCTCTTTTCTTTTCCTCATACTGGTTTACCATGCTTCATCTCCTACAAACAATTATCTGTTTGGAAAAATCAGCAGCACTGTGGGTATGTTTCACTGAACAATGGATAAGCATGTTCCCAATGGTGGAAAAGAAGCATGGTTCATGTAGTTATTCTATGATTATTTTAGTTTGTGCAAAAGCTTTAACCATGCACAATGCAACAATACATCTAATACTACTTGATTGCAAACTGCTGTACAAAGTGAGAACTTCTCTTTTTAATGTTTAATTTCCTTTCTGCCTCATTTTCAATTAGATACTCTGTTTATATGCAGGATGCCACATATTACCAAGCCCCCCAAATCCCATGTTTCCAATTTAAGGAAAGGTAGTCCTTTGAGGTGTTCTCTACTAATAGTGCTTTAAACATCAAGTTGTTTATTGAGCCACATTGATTTTCATGTATATACAGGCAATTCAAATGGTAATCTGACCATAGGGAAATCCTAATTCCTTTAAACTACAAAAGAGCAGCTATTTGTTTTCATTCCAGTTCTTTATTGCATTGGGAAGAAAGATCATTAATGATCACAAAGACATGCTTTGTTCAGAAAAAAAACACAGGCAGCCCAGTCAGCATGCCTCTATTCTACAGTAGGTTTCCTGGAAGATTTGGTAGCCATTCTGTTTAAATAATTGAAAATGAAATATGAACAGCTGAGAGTTAACTATTAAAACAGTATTAAAATAAACTCATCCATTTAAAGCCATGGGTGTCCAATCTTTGGGCTTGCCTGGGCTATACTGAGTGAAGAGGAATTATCTTGAGCTCCATATAAAATATATACAGTATAATAAATATTGCTAAAAATCACATAATAATCTTAAAACTTTTCAATCTTTTTGTGATACATTACTAGCTGTCCAGGGCCACATGTGCCTATGGGTCGCGGGTTGATTATGCCTGATTTAAAGTCTGGACAGAATTACAGTCTTACACCTTTTTTTTGCCAGCCACCTTGACTGTAGTATCTTGTAGACAGTGCAGCCAAACTCTACTGATGCACTGTCAATGAAGATTCTCAGTCGTCCAGACTAAAGAAGCTGCTTGGATAAGCAACGAAACGTCTTGAATCAACAAGAAAAGAAGTCCATTTGCCATGACTCTACTGATGCATCCATTATATTTGGTACATTCTGCTATTTGGTTTATGAAGTGTCTCTTAACTGCAAATTGTACAAATATATTTATTTTTATTTAAACTATAAAATAATGGTTCTTAGAAATAAAAGTGCTATAATACAACAATTTCCAGGTAACTTTATACAGGACTCCAATTTAACCATGATTGCAAACTTATTGAAAATGATCAAGAGTCAGATACTATATTTTATCTTATCGTTGTTACATTCTGTGCAATTTTATCTTTCTTGATGCTTCTACCATACAGATGCAAATGATTCCTTTTCTTAAAGGATATATTTTGTATCCAACTGATTCTGTCTTAAACTTTTCTGTCAATTCTTTATTCTGTGTGGTTGCTCCCAATATATATACTGCAGCACTTATGCACTGATAAAATTACAAAACATGGATTTTTTAAAAAATAAAACTGGATCTCTGGAATGATAATAAATATTTTGAGTGAACATCTCTGTATTTTGCAGAATTTATAACCCACAATCAATAGCTGATTTTGATATAATGTTGAGAATTAAGAGTCTTATATAAATAGAGAGACAACAGAAAACCATATACAATTGCTGTACTAGGCAAGCTTGCAAATAAAGAGAAGCCCAAACCAAGCCACCGTGATACTTCCAACATTATCACAATTGTTATATTGCAAATGCTGCAATGCAATAATTACAAGAAAATGGAATAGATGAAAATCATAAGGCTATTTTAACAATATATTGTGTCAGATACCTTGAAAACAATTGTACAAGAGCAGATAATCCATTAAACAACTATAAACCAACAATGTCCTACTAAGGTTAGTGAAGCCAGCAGAAAAAATCTAATTTGTAACTGACAAATTAAAACCTGTTCCACAAAGATTTTAAAGAGAAATATACATGGAAAAAATGTGGAGAATCACTGTGATATTTTTCCACTGTTGTTTTATATGATGGTTAATGACTAAGATTGAAATCAATTTAGGCACTAGATTTAGAAAGGAATATTAATTGAATTCAATGGAAGTTACTTTTTATATTGTGTTACTAATCAAAGCCAATTTTTATATCAGTATAACATTCAGATTGTAAAACACAGGATCTTCATTCTTGTAAAAAAAACTATAAATGGAAATTCTGAAAGTCAGCGCATTTAAAATTTTTCAATAGTGAAAACATAAGCTATTTGAAAATCCTATATAATTATGCTAGCTAACAAAACATTAACAACAATAAAGTTAAGCTGCTAGTCTATTTTGCAGCTAAGTTTCAGTATTTCCTTCCTTTTCTTTCATAACATTAAAATTAGGTGTACTATTATTGGATAAACATTAGAACAAGCCAGTGCAAATTAAATTCATTTAGCTAAAGATTTACAAGTCTAAACACTAAAAGCAAATTTCTTCTGCTAATATCTTCTGAATCTAGAGAAAAAATGTGAAATGAAATTCTTTCCCCTCCTATCTGGGATAAGCTATCTACAAAGGATTTATTTTTTTCTTTTTTTAAAGAAAAGCATATTTCTTTACGAAGTGAAAATATTATGTCTGAAGAAACAGGCTTCAAAGTGCTATATTCAATTTCAGAGAGATCCAGTAGCTCATACTTTTTAAATTCAATACTGAGGATTCATATGAAAGCCAGTCAACATACCAATTGTGCAGTGCTCGCCATTCCAGCCTTGGCTGCATTCACACTTCCCATCTTTACATGTTCCGTGTTCAGCACACCGAGGATGGCATGCTCTTTGATTGCAAGATGCTCCAGTCCAACCTTCTTCACATCGACATGTTCCACCCACGCAGACACCATGAGCACCACAGTCAACAGAGCAGATTTCTGAGGCAGAAATAAAGCAATGTGGTAGGTGAAAGGAAAGGGAGAGGTCAGAAAGAAAAAAGCACAATAATTACTTAAGCTTCAAAATCCAGCTATATGAATAGAAATCTGTTTTTTGAAAATTAAATCAAGTATTTTACTTCATGTGGTTCAGATGTTATATCTTTACTAATGCTTATTTATTCAGCAGATCTAGTGATATCTCAACTGATTTCTTTACTTAGCTTAGAGCTAACTTTTTTTTATTACTTATTTCTTAGGAGTAATCTGAAATTATGCACTTGTATAATTTATTTAAATCTGTGATGATTTGTAGATTATTGTGTTGTCAGATATTCTAAAAAAAGGAATTACAATGCAGATATATCTTGTTTTAAACAGGAAAAAATTCAAACATTACAATGTTGTATAAATATTTGACTTCAGATACTATACAATTTGAATTCATCTGTTTTTGACTGGTGCTTTATTACAGTATAAATACTGATGTATTTAATACATCAGTACAGATAATATAAAAATAAAATTTAAAAGGGTTAAAATACATTTATAAAATGACCCAGCTAGCATCTATTGAGTGAGATCCAAGATGGAGCCTATATAAAATCATAATCTGAGCACTAAAATTATATTAAATATAACAGCATCTAAAATCAAAGCAAGGGATAATGTCTGAAATTTTTAAATGAATTATAATTACAGGGAACGAACTGGGGGATATTGGCCCTCAGGATTCAATGGATCTTCTGTGCTGCACAAAAACTAGCTACATGCACTGTAACTGGAGGTACTTCATCTATAAGCAGCATCTGGGCAGAGATCAAGTCTGGGCAGCCAAGATATCTCCTAATCAAAGGAAGTATGAGTCTGTTTTGGATATATCTATAAAAGGAGCAACAAAAAAGAACATGTTCTGTAATTTCTATCTCTCCGGAATCACAGGGCCAGAACCTTTCAGTCAATGGGAATTTTTTGTATTTACCATCTAAAACTGCAGATGGGAGGGCATGGCATCAGGCAAAAGAGCAAGCTTTCTGATGGGTAGGTGTTTCTAGCTTTGTGAGGCAGCTGGTGGCAGTGACTATACTTCTATGATGTGCTGGTGCTTGAAGATTGGGACCTTCCCTAGATCAGCTTGCTTCTCTGCACTCTTTATCTTTTGCTTCAGGGTTTGTTTTGCCTGATCATATCCAATTTTAAGAACTGTGAGGTTTTGGAATTTATACATAGTTTGCTTAAAGTATGTTCTCTCAGTTATATACACAATAACACTATCGGTGGTGAATTACACATAATCATTTTCTTAAGATGATTTGGCTTTCTGTCATAGTATTTTTAAAAAGTGGTTTATTTTAACCACTAAAAATTGGTTAAAATAACCACTTAATAAAAAATGCAGTGGTTGCATTTTTTTAAAAAATTATGGTTTTTATAATATCTAAACTCTAAGTATGAAGACCTTGTATAGGGAATTTATAGAATGGAAAACATTTCTTTCCAAAAAATATATCATTTTTTTTTGGTTAAGAAACTACTAACAACCTGTACTGTATCTTTTTTTTTGTGGGAGTAGATATATCGCATTGGCATGAAATGCATGATGCACATACAAGAAATTTTCACTTCATCACTGTTACATGCTGTGACTTTTCTTGGCATTTTTTATGCTGAAGTTCTATTCATCTTAGTTCTTATTTCAATTACTGACCAATAGAACCATTTAAAACAATAAAGTCTTAGTTCTACTATGTTAATGACTATTATACTGAGTATGATGTTATTTGGATATTTGCTTGAGCACAAATGTTGTTAAGTGGATAGAAAAGAATGCATGTAACAATAAAGAATACACAAATTACTCTGTAAAATATAAAACACCTTGTTTTTTTCCTTTTGTTTATATGAATGAGAAAAATAGAATATAACCTAAGAACATAGTTAAAGTCTCTTAGAACAATTTCCCGTTTCTTTATAAACCAGAACAAACCTAAAGAGAAATTATTTGTCATAGACACTGAAGTGTAAAAAAGTCTGAAAAAGATTTATTTGCCTTGACTACTTTACTCTATTTCAAAGTACTGTAGAACATCAAACATACAATAAAGAATGTAGACAGTATATGTCATAGCAAATATTGACCTGTAAATCTTTCTCCTATCATGTTTTATGTTATGAATTGGATTTTTTTATTATGAGATGTTTGAATAGATTAACTTCAGAATACCCTCACTTTCAAAAATTTGCCTTTTTTCCTCAATCTAATCAATTATTCATTAAAGAGAGGTATTTATCAGGTTTTAGCAGATCTGCTTCAAAGCAAGGTATGCCAATCTTTCTAATGATCTTATTAATTAGGGTTTTTAGAAAAACTGGAATTGGAGAGCTAATTAACAAACAAAATCACTAAGGAAGAGGAACAAAACAGCTTATTCTTTTCTCTTTGGGAATGTTAACAATTTTTCTAAACTTCTTCATTTGATTGGATGCAAATTATTTCAAATATTCTTAATATTTTTGAAAGGTTATTTTCAAATTAATTTCAATAGTAGTTTAATTTTCTTGTTGATGAAATATGAACAAAAGTATGTTTGCTTCCAAGTTAATTATTAGAGGAGCTTGTATAAAATACCAAAAGAATACTTAGGGTAAAACTGAGCTTTGATTACATTTGAGACAAAAATACGCCATAATTTGGGTAGGTACTGTAAACAGGGAATACTGCATGTGAAATGGATATGACCAAGACCAGTAATCTAAACTAATTTTTATCTTTCTAAAAAAGAAAGAAAAGAAATATCCTTGATAAATCAAAGTCATTATGGGTGACAGAGACCCATCTAATGATGATTATAGAAAATTTTGACTTGAAATATAATGAATATAAAATTGTAGAGTATAAATTAAGATATGTATTTCTGATACTAAGAAAAAGGGAAAGGATGCAATAGATCTGAATGAAGGTGATCTGATCATGTGGAGTGGAACTGATGAACACATATATGGACAATGCCAGGTCAAGGTACAGTGCCTTCTGTGTTTTCTTACAAAACTTCCCAAAACATAATGTTGAGCTGAAACATATACAGTATTAATATACTCTTCCCATATATTTTCTGAAAGCCTGAACATGGCTCAAATTTTCTCTGAAGCAGAAATAGATTCCATAGATTCTTTTCTGCAGTCCTGCCAACTTTATCATATGTAAGGGAACCCAGCAAATTTCCTTCATAATGTACATTGACTTTAGTTAATGGCATTGATAAAGAGAATAACTTATGTTAAGATATTTTAATATGAAAACAATATATATCAATTCAATCAATGCTACTGATGATTTAGCATAGATACAAAGTACTGTAATTACTAAACTTATGGCCACTAATACATATGTATAAACACAAAGTTAATTAGCCACACTTTATTATTACACAATTAACTGGTTAAAATTAAATACAATTAATTTGAACACATCCTATTTGGAAATCCCAATTTAAAGCTAGCTTGTTTGACGGTACCCAGTGAATTGCATTTGGGGCTGATGTAAAAAAAAAGGAAAAAAAAGCAGATTAACATGTGAGAGAGTTCAGAATTTTTCCCCTTCTGTTGCTCTTTATATCTATATATTATATCCATTTTGGAGCCTCCACATTAAATACCATAGCATAAAATTATACTCCTTTGGCAGTTGGACTCAGAGAAATTTTCAGAGGACTCAAAATGGATATGGATTGTATATTACAGTGTAAAGTCAACAACCATTAATGTTAACTATAAATACAATGAATTGCAGTTGATGATATAAATGTTTATGGAAAATAAGAGCTTTGTTACTCAAATACAAATACAGAACTACAGAGTTTTGGAAGTTTTTAATATTATTAACACAAAATAATATTTAACCCCAAAATCCTTACCATTAGAACAGTCAGGACCAGTCCAATTAGGATCACAAGTACAAGTGCCACTTTCCTGCAGATATGTGCCATGGCCAGAACATTGGTCTGGACACATTGTCTTCAGTATTTCACAGTTGTTACCACTCCAACCTGGATTACAGTGACACTCTCCATGGATACATACACCATGATTTGAACAGACTGGATCTAAACAATCAGCTGAAAAAAAAAGTTTGACATTTGTAAGTTCTGATATTATTTTCCAGGCGGTATTCCTCATGTTACACATGAACAGACTGGGAAAAAAGTAAACATGGAATCTTATTAAAATGAAAAGAGGGAATCCAAACTTAACCCCAAATACAACAACAGGATAACAGAATGCAAAGCCACATGTTCGGAGACCTGGAAGACAAATGCCACAGAATATATAGCAGGATAGAGAGTTATACAGGCAAGATCCAACAAATACATAAAACAGGAACAATTGCTAACTTACTGTCATATCTAGTTAAACTTGTTCTCCCTAATTCTCTTTCAAGTCCCCATTATATGTTCTCATTTCCTGATATCTGCAAATTATATGCCTAAAGAGTAAACTGCAATTTACATAGTAGCTGGTTGTTTGTCTTTTATGTTGAAAGTGATCTAGAGAAAGAAACCATTGTTCCAGTTGAATAATTCTTTGGCAGTGGAAGGAATTACATTTAAGAAAGAAAATGGATAAAAAAAGGCTCGAAAAACATTCCTTGTTTGCAGTGATACAAACTCAGATTAAGAAAGCACATATTTATTTTGTAGTTAAGAATTGATCAGAATAGGCAATCCTTGTTTAGTGATCACAATTGGGACCAAAAATTCTATCAATAAGCAAAGTGATAAACAAAGTGGGAAATCATTTGACCACAACTCTGCTTTCTGGCTTCTAACTAAATATATTGCTTTTGTGTGTATTCACTATTGTCTACCTGATTATTGCTTATAATGGCAATCTCATGATTAGGATACAACACTATCATAACTTCAAACGGTGGCTGCATTAGGTAGTCACTAAGCAAGGACTATCTATATTGGAACATATCACTGAACACTAAGTATCATTCTGCTCTAATATCACTGAATTCTAAATAAAAAAAGTATTAGAGCTATAAATTACAGTTTCTGTAAATAATTTTTTTTGCAAATTAAATATATTTAGCAATGTATAATGTATAGGTGTTTCATCAGTGGTATATTTTATATCAGTTTAGGGTGCGTCCATAAACTAGGGAGAGTAATTGCTAAGGTAGGCATTATATAATTTAGAAACAAAGACAGCTCATCTTTTAAAAATTGTAAAAAGAAACAGAATAGTAAGTTGCTCCCACTGCTTCTTCTCTTGAGGAACTCCAGATAATATGGGGATCTCATACTCTGTAGTGTCCATCCACTGCTCCCACCTGCAGCTCTTGCCTGCTTGCCAGCAGCATAAGCAAATGCTTTGAGATTTCCACCTCTTCCCCAGTTGTGGTCACCTGAGAGCCTCATTTAATGAATCCATGCAGTCCTTGCTTAATGACAGCAAAAGGGACTGTCAAGATTGCTGTCATTAAGAATGTAGTCATATCATATTGTGTTTTATGACATAACTTAGTGATAGAACTTGCAGTCTCAACTGCCATTGTAACCTGAGGACTACCTGTACTACGTCAATTACAATCTTTCTACACTGTGTTGGTAAAGCTATAAACAAACTACACATATTTTCAGTGTTGGTGGTAATGTCCAATTGGTTAATCTTTCTGGTTATATATTAAATATTTTTAGTAAAGTTTAGGAACTTATAGATTCATTTTAAATGAATCCTGAAGTCAGAAAGCTGTCTGCATTTTTTAAAACACGTAATACAGTTTATTTCATATGGCATACAATGTCAGGGATATCCACAATGCTATATTACAGAGTAGTCCTAGTAGCCTAGTTGCTAGTTCGTTCAGTTCACACTTGCGCGCTTATCCACAGTGGGTGAGCTAGCTTGCATCAGCTGGCTGGTGGCGTTTGGGTTGTTGGCTCATCTGGGGCTTTGCATCTGGGCAAGTCCAGTGCAGATTCTTGCTCTCCTTGCAAACACAGCTAGCTTTTCCCACTGGAGTGATACCATTTATCTACTTGCAATGCTGCGTGCTTTTGAACTGCCAGGTAGGCAGGAGCTAGAGGCAAGTGATGGGAGCTCACTCCATCACACGGTGCTGCGACTCTAACCTCTGGAGTGTTGGCCATTCCTGGTTGATAGATTCAGCATCATTAAGCTATTGTGCCACTGCCTCCTCCTCGTAATAAGAAATGGATTCAATATTGTTAGCACCCAGCTCTGTCATCACAAAATATTGAAAAATGAAGTACATGTGTGATTAAATCAACAACACTGAAAAGTGTGGGAAATTGCATCAGGTAAAAATTAACTCTCTAACCACAATGCTAAAGAAATTAATTCTATAATGTGTAATAGGCAAATATAGACATTATTTATGAGTAGCACAGTACAGTGCAGTTGTGGGCCTAAGTAACTGATAATGGTCTTTCAGTAAGAGAATATGCCAGGCTAGATCCTTGCCTGAAGGAGATATGCCTTGAAGGAATATCCAAAAGCACAGAAGAAGTTGTCTGAGACATGCTTCTTTCA
>JANHZU010001563.1:192950-206882 GCA_032468055.1 Acrochordus granulatus
CTGTAGTGACATAAATTTAGATGAAGAACAAGAAGCTTGTTCCTGGACTTTTGATCTATAATATTTTGTATCTTTCTGTTTTATTTTTGGACATGATTTTGAAATTGTTGCTTAAGTGCAGTATTTTAATAATTTAAATGCCATCTCACAATATGGATTCTCCATCCAATTCCTAGTCCAATCAGATAGAAGGTTTTGTGGAGTTCCATTTAAGAAAAACTGTGTATCTGTGGCACACCAATTGTTGAAGACATTGCACATATTCTCTTTGGTTGCAAGCTATATGCTGCAGAAAAGACTGTTTACTTAGATTCTTATTTAAAAACTAAAAAACTGGGGCACCTAGGGGAAACTACTTTAGTTTTTGCAGGGAATTAACCTGCTTATCACTAATAAGACTGCACTCTTTATATCAAAGGTGATTTTGAAAAGGAAATATTAACTAGAGCAGAATGGGGTTAGCAATAGTGGTGATAATTTATTATGAATGTTTCTTTATATTTATTTGTATTCTTGTATCAGTCTAGACTTTTGATATGGTCAGTTGAGTAAATCAATAAAATCAGAGGTGATGACAGGTTTGATCATAATAACACCAATATAACTTTAACAGTCCTACCAGATCTGATAGTCTTAGCTCCGCCTTTTGCAATGACTAAATTATTCCAAAACTAAAATATAATAAATTATCAAAAGCAAGTGATTTTACAGTGAACTTTTCAAGAACCCTCAATGCAAGTTTTGCAACGTAACCAATATACAGTGGTGCCTCACAAGACAAGATTAATCCGTTACGGAAGAACGCTCTTAGCATGAAATGCTCTTAAAGCAAAATGAGGTTTCCTATTGAAAACAAAAGAAAATCAGACGATCTGTTCCATGCCCCCAAAAATGTTCATCAAAAAATCATTTTCAATGGAATTTGATGTAGAAATGATTGTCTCTAACATTTGAAACAAGTAACCATGATTAACACACGATATAAAGCAGAAATAGAGCAAATAACCAGCACTTACAGATCTGCTTCGAGGCAGGTTCTGGCCTTGGCTGCTGCTTACTGGCTCGGAGGATCTAAAAGGGCCTTTTTGCCCTCAGCTTTTCTGGGCATCATAGGCAGTTTGGAAGCACTTCTTGCCTCCGAATTATGAGGGGAGAAGCGACGAGGGGGAATTTCTGCTTTTATTTGGGGCAAGGAGGACAATTTCTGCTTTATTTTGTGTGTGTGTACACGCACACGTGCGCTTTTAGAATATCCCAGAGAGGAGAGGAGGGGGAGGGGACTTCCTGGAGATTGAATCGGGAGTCTGAAGTCTTGGGAGTTCTCTCTCTTGAATGCATTTCACTTAATTTACGCTGTTTATGCAGCGAGAGAGGAGAGCTCCGTCGTGAGATTTCCCACGAGCTCATTGCGTGGTGCTCACTGCGATCAGGAACGCTGACCTACCACCATTCTGCGGAGGCAGAATGCACATGCTTGCTACGTTGGCAGAACTCTCGCGCGGGGTTGCTGCCTGAATAGGAAATACAGAGCGCGCTTACTGATGATGTGCAAGGTATCACATTTTCTAATCTCGTGAGTCGCGGCTTGTCTAGCGGAATAAATTTGATTACATTTTTTTGCTCGTCCTGTGAGTTTCTCGTCTTGTGAGTTACCACTGTATTTATATCCTTATATTACAATTCATTTTAATCTAAATATACATATCTGTTCTACCAAACTATAGATTACATATATGTTGTACACTTTACTTTTTACATCCATTACACATTCCCTTTCCATCAGTTGCCTCCTTAACATATCAATATCTTAATTATTTCCAATCACATTTTACACAGTATTTCTTAAAGTTTTGAATTTAAGTTCTTAGTCATCTAGTCAGTCTATAAACATTTCTTTGGTAAATTTCTTCAGCAGAAAATCTTGGAATGGCTTCCAAACATCCCAAAACTTGTCTGAGTTATTATCCTTCAGGAGGACCTGAATGGTACTTAAGGGTTTTGTACTAACAGCAGATGCATCTTGCTGGAATTCAATCTGAATCTGTTCCATCTTCCCAGCCTCCGATCTTCTGCCACATCAACTGCTCAGCAGTTTCACATAGATGTAAAAAAGAAAAAGAAACCCAAACTAAACTGCCCAATAACTCAATCTCTCCCACTTACTAACATAGACAGGAACTGCCAAAAATGAACCATGAACCCTGTCCTCTATAATCTTCTCTTGACAATATGAAACAAGGCTATCAGAGGGCAATCAGTGGATCATCAAGAGCAGAAAAAATACTCATGTTTCACTGCCTTTATTGCTATGAGGTAGTCTCTAATACAGAAACTTTACTTATATGTGTTCAAGACTTGGTCCAAATTTTCCTCTAACAATCTCCAACAGAAGTATCTTCTGGTACTTTGTCTCCTTAAACTCAGTAAACCAATGCACATGGCAAAATCGGCACACAGTGAGAGAGCATACCCATTCCAGGCAGTGACTAGGTCCTCAGTTCAGCAAACCCTCAGATCCTTGGGGAAAACACTTAAGCTCCTTCTGGAACCTCACTGGATTTATTTTTACAAATATATAGGCAATTTCCAATTTGAATTCATTTTATTTTCATTCTTGACTTTTTTTTTCCTAGAAGGAAAGAGAAGACTTTGTTTCTCCTCAATAATTCTGTTCCCAATACCATACTTGGTAAGTTTATCCCTACTGTTTTCTCTTTTCTGGAGGCAGGTGGCACAAATAAATAACTTTCACTCCCTATACTATTTAGCTATTTTATCTTTTAATACACTATCTTTCCTGTAAATAATGTAATTATTTATTTCTTATAAAGGAAGTAGTAGTTTACCAAATCATATAATGCTAAGATTAAATTCAGATCAGCAAGAACACAGTTGGATTATATATACACATGTACTCACATAGGCACACAGTTATTACTATTTAAATGTTCAAAATTGTTTAAAATGTTTATTGCTGAATATATGCCTATCTGTTTATCTCACACTTAAGATAGATTATTATAATGAAAAATATAAAGCATAAAAAAGACAAAATCAAAATTAGTTAACATAATTAAACCCTTGGTAAAAGCTATTTGTTTTTAATCACCTCCTCAGGGAGTTTGTTCCATAATCTGGGAAGTAGGGGAAAAAAGTCCTTTCCCACATAGTAATTGAGTTTCATGCAGTGTGGGCACTTCAGAAGATATCTTCTACTTATTTAAACAGATAGGCAAGATCATAGCCAAAGAGACATGTAACAGAATTTAAATATTTAATTTTTCTCTTTGAAATATTTATAGAAAATACTATTTTTTAAATATGAAAATGCAGCAATTAAAAATAACTTCTACATGGCCTCTGATTATACCATAATGTTCCCCCACCCTAAAATAGTTACAAACACATTATAACAGAATTGAAGATAAAACAAGAATTTACTAAGACATCACCAAAGAGATGCAGATTATATCCACACTGTTGTATCTTTCTCTACTTTTCTTTTTTTTTTAAAAAAAATATGCAGCACAGGCTACAATGAGTGCAGCAAATCATTCACCATTATATCCATCTCCATATGGTCCAGTTATTTCAGGATCATTCTTCAGCTTTTAATTTGTTTTTAAAATCTGATTATAAAACTAATGGTATTTAGTAATTTAGTACACAAGGAAGGAAAAGTGAAGTAATCACCCAGTAAAATTCTAGTTTTTCAAAATTTCATGCCCATCTGAAATATACATCCTTAAAAGATATAACAAATTGACCCACTAATAATTTTAGAAAAGTCAAACAAACTTATATGTGCATATCAAGCTATAAGGATAATTGTGATATGGCTGAGCATATTGAAAATATGCAAGATAAATAGCTTTTTCACACGTTAATGACTAAAAATAATAAAATCTATTATAAAGATTTATGGAGCCGAATATAACAAGGTCAAATTAACGTAACATTGAAGCATTAGAGTTAGCTAAAATGCCCTTTGTAATAAAATTTATATAGCATGTTTCAATTTACAAATGATGTAGAGAACACAATAGTTTAATATTCCATAATAAGATGAAAGCAACAAATGTAACAAATATTCCATACAATGTAGTCCAATAAAAGGCACTGAATGATTTTAAAGCATCTTGTATTATTATTCTATCTGGAACATGAAATTAAAACATAATTTCATTGCAAATGAAATGCACATTGAAAAGAATTTGATTACAGCAAACTTTTCCATAGATTGGAAAAATGTATTTATATGAGTTCATATTAAGTTTACTGAATGTGCTATTATTATTTTCTAAACACTGGTAGATGTATAATATTCCATGGGAGAATCAAATGTACTTACAGCCTTATAACTGCAAGTCAGTATATACAAACTTAGAAATAAATTATAGTTAACTCAATTATTTCTGAAAGCTCTAATCAATAATACATAGTTTAAATTATTAGCCTTTACCTACCATAATGAAAGGCACATTCAATGTAAGTATGTGAAGTGCTTCCATGAGAGCTGTTTGTATACTATTGTTATACTAAAACATTTATATTCTGTCCACATATATTTTACAGTGATCATCAAAAGTCTTCTACAGAAGAGTAGTAGCAAAAAGTGTTTTTCTAAATAAAAATGCCCTGACTTGTTTATTCATTAAATAACCACTTTGACTTTTCTCTTAAATCATCAGGAAACAGGTTGAACTAAAATGTAGAGAAAGGTTATAGGAAAGTAAAAGGATGACGGGAAAAATCTATTTTCAGTGTCTAAAGAATAAATATGTAACTATTTTCTGAGTGCTTTTAGAATTTGAAATCCAAGTAAAATGTGTGTCCCTTGCAATTAACATTAGTTTACTGTACAGTGCATTTTAAACAAGTTAAATTTGAGTCTCAGTTTCTCACAAAATACAGTCACAAGGTATTCAAGTTAAAATTTATATTGTGCCTCATAAGATTAAGAATCATTTTATGTTCCACAGAACTATATGATAGAATTATTTTTTTGGAAATTAAAAATGACAGATGCACAAATGCGCAAGCACAGACAAACAAAGCCAAATGTTTTTGGTGATTTGTAGAAAAATGTAATTTTGTTCTGTTAACTGATTTCTCTACTCTGGAATCAGGAAGGTAGGTTCTATTTACTGCATTGCCCAAATCCAGAAAATATTTTTTAAGAATAAAAATATTCATTTGAAAATTTATCTTTAACATTGAAAAGTCTCACTATATATTTGTAATTTTAGAATTGCTTGGTAGCTTATCCTTTCTTTTTAAACTTGAACAGCCAATTTACCTTTTAGTCTCTTTTTATATACATTTCATTGCACTAAACTAATTACCTTAATATTTTATAATTATATTTGTAATTAAAATGAAAAAGAGAGCCTGGCTAATTATATTATAAATGGAGCAATGAAAAAAAAAACCTGGATATATCACTCCAAAGTCTTACCCTTTGCATTTCTGTCAAAACTCAATCCCTAATTCAAAAACTGATAGAAAATATTTACTGGCAATGGACTGCTGAAAAAAAGATTACAGATTTTTCCTCTCAAAGTTGCACAATCATTCTTTTAGCTATCTTATAGCTCAAAAAACCAGTTATTGATCTCTTGATGAATTCCAAATACTGTGGATAGAGCCAAGAACAACTAGGTACCTTTAATCTATCACAACTGAACCAAAGAAAATGTGGTAGGGTGAAGTGCCCCATTCAAGAGAAGCTGCTGGATGTGTGCCAAGGTCAGATAAATGAAAAAAAGAGGTTTCAGATGCTGCAGGACATTGCCAGAGAGTCTATCCTGGTTAATGTAAAACGGAATGACAAACTCAGAGGCATACCAGTATCAGAAACTAAGATAAGAAAGCGATGAACTCATAACTCATATAGAGGTGCGGTGGTGCAGCGGATTAGTGCCGCCAGAAATGTCATCCAGAAATGGCCGGCACTCTGGCAGGTTCGACCCGCAAGCTCTGCATGACGGGGTGAGCATCTGCCACTTGCTTCAGCTCCTGCCTACCCAGCAGTTCGAAAGCACATGAAAATACAAGTAGATTAATGGGGACCTCCTTCAGAGGGACAAATTGCAAATCGACGGAGGAACAACTCGGCGCAACGGAACACTGAAATTGGCGTGAAAAACTTGCCCATCCTGGGGGTGGAGCAGGAGTCTCGGAGGACGCCCTGGGAATGAACATCGCTGGCCAGCCGAGGGGCGCATGGTAAAATAAAGAAAAATGTACAATCACTAACCTATGTAAGCCACCAAGTGGTTTCCCGAGTCTTCAGAAATTGGCGGCATAGAAATATGATTAATAAAAAAATAATAAAGCAGAAAGCAAGAAAAGAGACTCAAGATAGGAAAAATTAAGTAAGTTTAAATTTTCAATCTTATATTTCTTACTGGTTTTGTAAATAATATTTTCATCTAAATATAATATTAAATCACACAACTTACTAGCATAGGTGTCACAGTGCCCAGAATAAAATCCCTCATTTTTTTATCTATTGGTTGTGCATGCATTTCTGTATTAGCTCCATTCTGACTGACTCTCTGGTTGGCAATCATATTGCTGTTGAACAAAATATGTTATAAAATGATAAGACCAAATCATATGAACGAGAATTCCAATTAGTTGCCTCTCTAGTGAACATATAATTGTAACTCATTTTAGTTAATCATTGTCTGAGGAATATACATAAAACAAATGTTTGTGTTCTATTAATGTCATTTTAGGATTATAGGAAACTACTGTTACATTTCTTAAAGCAAATTTCCACTTTTTACAAACAAGACATTCAAGGTTATTGCAGAGATTGTATAGACAACTACAGATAGTCTTTGATTTATGACTGGTCACTTAGCAACCAGATGAAGTTACAGCAGAATCCTGAAGTTGCAGCTGCGGTAGCACTCCCTCGGTCATTCACTCTTGCAAATCCACAGGGATGCTGCAGCACTCCTCTGCCTATGCCCCTCCCATTCTCTCACAATAGGTCCCCACAGGGCTTGAGCCTACTTTCCATCCTACTAGGGGCCACATCCTCCTCCTTAACCCGTGTCACCTGCTGTGTATTTACCTTTTGAAGATCTCTGGAGCTCAGGTTAGGGAAGGAGGACAGGCCTCTCCATTGAAGGGACGCATGGCATGATCCCAGAAGCAGCTGTCATTTTCTAACAATTGCATTAAATTGTAGCTGCTCATAAAATGGAATTGCACAATGTGGCAATGAAATGGTTTGCTTTGTTTCCCTAATCTGAGCTCCACAGCACTATGAAATGTTGCAGAGCTTGCATGAGGGAAGCACAGCAAATCCTCCTTCCCTAACATGAGCTCCAGAGATCTTCAAAAGGTTATTTTTTTCAGCAGTGTTGTAATTTGCAATGTTTCAATTTATTTTAGAACATGAAATATTAATCTGTTTGAACTTTATTCATCACAATGCAACCAATCCAGAAATTTTAAATGCAATGTTCCTTACAGAATTTTGTTCCAAGCCCCAAATAAAATGGTTTCAATTTCATGCATACCCTTATTTAAAGATTTCATGAACTGGCTCTTATTTTACCATAGTTTTTAACCCCAGCATGGTTAAAATGACATCTGGAAGAATTTTTTTTTAAATTATTGTTTTAAAAATAATTTCAATTACAAGGATGCACTTATTTTCCTGTGGAATAAAAATGTTCACAACCACAGCCCATTAGTTATGTTCAAGAATTTTGATGGCACCATGTTAATCACACTTCACTCTTTTTCATAAACTAATAAGTTAACTCATCAGCAAGAAAACTCTTACATTAAGATTAAAATTTAACTACGTCATAAAAATAGTTTTCTATTTCTAAGAAAAGTGCAGCACAAAGGCATTCTCTTTTAAGCAAGAAAATCATTACAATTAATAGACACTTTTCCATGAAAGTGAAGGGGCTCTATGGTATATATAGAGTAGATGAGGTTATTCAAAACTGGACTCTTCCTTCTAACTGCTCTAAAAAGTCACAGGTTTCTTCCAACATCTACTCTTAGCTGGACTACTTTTCTGTTTTTTTTCCCAGAAAGCTTTCATGTATATTGGTTAACTCAGGAAATTACTTGGAGTCATTGAAAAATCTCCCTGACTGCTGGAAGAGAAAATGTTTGTTTCATGGTATATTGCTACAGACTTTGCAGAACAAGCCTATCAGCTAGCAGTTTCTTTCCTTCAGGAACAAGGAATCCCTATACAGATTCCTCATCACCCTAAAAGATAGTAGAAATGAGAGGTAAGAATGAAGGTAGAAAATGGCATTTTCTTGTTCATCAATGATAATTCTCTTTTCTTTTGTTAAATGGGCTCCTGTAGTAATTGTTTTGTTTAAAAAACAAACAAAAAGGTTTCACAGATTTCTGATGAGGTCTGACTCTTTTCCTGCGTAAATATGAGGAAGGACATTATAGGAAAATGGGTCTTTTCACAAAGCTTCCATTTTACATTGAATACAAACACTTTCATACAAGGTTGAAAGCAAGGATTACTTGAATTCTGACATGTTTGTAGTTAGCATTGGAGGTGTTTCTCCTCTTTAGGAAATAAACGTGGGTGCTTCTAATACTTACATTAGGAGGCTTTTCTTTTGTTAGTTTTCTTTTTTGCTTTAAAGTTAAGTTTTTTATTGATACAAAGCATAAAATAAGGAATAACAGCTATAAAGACTTTTAGTGATGCTTCCCTTTCCTTCCATTTCCCAATGCTAACCTAAATATTTGTACATTATATTGAACATTGAAGGTTAATGCTAATTTCTGTTTAAATCATGCCATCCATTATTTTTGGTGCTCCTTTTTTTAGGAAAATAACTGTCTTGAAGTGTAATGTGTAGAATATAAGAGACATTCTTGCATAAACATGGTTAGACTTTTATTATGGATATATATTGTTAGTGTGGCTATTGTTATACATCATCCAATTTTGGTCTTCTAGGAAGAATGTTATCCAAATGTGCCCTCGCAGTTATCAACATGTATCTTAATAAATTATGATTTTTGTTGTATTTTCTGGACTTATGCCTCATAGAAATATTTGTTGTTTCAACTCAAATTTAATTTTTAGAATGTTCAGAATATTTTGCTGTACTTCTTTCCAATAAGTTTTCATGACCATCACACATAATAAACATTTTTCTTTGTTATGGCATTTCCAACATTTATTGTTAGATTGTTTATCTATCTTAGTAATTAGATTTGATAGCTGTAAAACATTTTACACCAATTTTTTTAGAATTGTAGCTTGGAATAAATTGTACTGATTTTTCCCCATAACTCTTTCCATTGTTGCACTGTAAGTATTCTGAGTTTTGTGTCCACTTTATCATACAACTTTTGATTTGTTCCATTTCTGTGTCATCTGTCCTAACAAATGATCTTGGTTTTGTTTGAGTGCTGGTAGCTTTTCTTGTTTTATGCATTATTGGAAGTTTTGATAAATTAATTACTACAAAGTTTTTCCCCCCAACTTGGAATACTGATTAAAATTCTGATTTTTGCCTTTGGAGAAGTTAAAGAAGCACACTTGATACAGATACAGGACATTCAATGTCTTTAAAAAAAAACTTCATAAGAAGTCTAATGTTCTGTTTTCATTTTATACAAATAAATTCAACCAGTTTCCTCTCTAATGTACTGTTAATTAATCCATACCGTGAAATGATATGGTTATTATGTCAAGGGTTGGAAGAAAAATATGACTTTTTTGCATTAAAAACACAATATAGTGCAGCATTAAATAGGATTATTAAATTAAACTAAGCTTAAAAAGGATTATTCAAGACTGAATTTATTTTTAAAAACTTGTTGGCTGAAAATCAATATTCAATTGCATTTAAATATATACTTAAAAGTGTATGGAACCTCTTTCTTCAATTTCTCACTCTTATTTGTTCAAAGGGAATGTACAAATATTTTTGTTTAAGGAGACTATATTTATTAAATTTATACACATTTACAAATCTAAGTTACGTGGTGGTAGCATTAACAAATACTTTTTAAATTTTTGCTTCTCCTCTATTTTTCTCTCTCTGAATCATTAATCACTTAATCAAAGTGTGAAGGTACCCAGAGCATGTACACTAGTCTTTCATCTGTTTCTCTTCCATGCTCATTTTCAGATTTCCTGAATCTAAGTAAAGTCTCTATGATTGTACACCTTCTTTTATTAAAGTTCACAATCACAAGCAAGGGCTTCTTTTATTCTTAAATGTAATAAGTAAGAACTCTTGTAGAACTTTACATTCAATATGTCATGGTCTGGAACTGAAGGGAAGAGATCAATTTACACAGGGTATTTTTGTTGTTGCTCAGTCATGCAGTCGTGTCCAATGTTTTGCAACCCCATAGACTGCAGCAGACCAGGTCTCCCTGTCCTGTACTGCCTCCCAGAGTTCACCCAAACCCATGCCATCACACTGTCTATGCTATCTAACCATCTCATCTTCTGCCGCCCCGTCTCCTTTTGCCTTCAATCACAGTCTTTTCTAATGAGTCCTCTCTTCAGATTAGATGGCCAAAGTATTTGAGCTTCAGCTTCAGTATCTGTCCTTCTAATGTGTACACAGGATATATTCAAACCTATGGAGGGATTCATCTGTTGAATTGAGAGATACATGATAAAAGATAAGATAAACTATTATTTGTCAAACTATCACTGCATATCCCATCATTGAACTAAGTAGTCAAAATAGCTGTATAGCTGGTCTAGTGGTTAAGGCATCAAACTGGAAATGGGGAGATCGTGGGTTCTAGTCCCACCTTTGCCAAGAAAGCCATCTGGGTGACCTTGGGCCAGTCAGGCTATCTCAGCCCAATTCACCTGTTGTTATTGTGGGAAAAATAGGAGGAAAGTATATTGGATATGTTTGCCACCTTGAGTTACTTGTAGAAATAATAAAGATAGAATACAAATAAATAAAATAAATAAATCTGATACTTCTTTCCACCAAATGTTTCTTGATCTTACTTCAGTATCTTCTATAGTAACAGATAGTTACCACATTTCCATTTTTACTGATTTTTTTAAATTTTATCTTTTAAATAAATACACATAATACATCCTATTTTTTTTAGAAATCTCTATTTGGTTATAATATATGACCACATCAATTATATCACAGTGTGCCTATTTATTAATTACCTGGATAAGTGTTTTGTGAACATAACAGTTTTTATCACAATGTAATTTTTTTGCTTAACTTTGAAGCTTCATTAATATATACTGACATATGACTCAATTACAGCAAAACATTTATACCACATTAGAAATGGACATTAACTGAGTTTTCAAATGTGAAATTGTTAACAACTGATTTTTCTGTCCAAATTTCTTATTCCACTCTTTGCTTAATATATGTCACTTTGAAACAGCTAAATTACGTTATTTCACACTCAATGACTCACATTATTGATTGCACATATGAGCAAGCATAACCCACTACCTTATGTAAATTGCTTTACGGAATCCATTCCTTGAAACTATAGCCTTAAGCACCAGATTTCACATTTAGAATGCAATTAGCTGAAATACAGGCAGTCCTCACTTAGTAACTGTTTGTTTAGTGACTGTCCAAAGTTACAACAGTGGTAACATTATTCCTCTCATTGACCCTATATATGGTCCTGCAGCCCATCCCTTTCTTACAAGGACTCTGTCACCCAATGTTACTGCCTACTGTAAGTTCTTATTTGAGCTCTATTGGATTACTCCTCATCCTCCTTTAAGTGTGCTCCAGGAATGTCTTCTTACATTTAATTTCCTACAACTCTTTAGAAACCCAAGGCATCTTCTGGGATTTGTTCCAAAGAGGCTGCAAAGGGGTAATATGTTTTAGAGCCCCAATTCAGTTTAAGGCCTTAAAAGTCTGAACCAAAGTGCCCATTAAGCCTTTGGAGGAACCCTAAGGTCCCTCTGAAATACAACCAGGTCTATCAGTCACCTCAACTAATAGCTCATAACATGAGCCAACCAAAAATAAACAGGAAGTAGTCTGGCTATGCAATAGACTAATAAGTGTGTCCTCCAAACAAAAATCAGGGTTAATGACTAACCTCCAGTACACATCAAACTCAATAATTTGGAACAATTGCATGGTTGCTAAGATAGCCATGAACTCCTGAATCACCCCAACTCAACATCTCTGGCTAGTAAATTGAAGTTTCTGAGAACAATATGCTTCCGGGTCTCAATCATCATCATCCTAGCAATGGAATCCAGCAGCTCAGGCAAGGAAAATACTGTGTAGCATTAAGGGTGACTCAACAGCAACAATTCTATCTGCTCCCTAAAATACAACTTCAGAGAATATCAAACTTTGGAAGTCAGCCTTGTAGATGACAACTGTCACCCACTTCCCCTTACCTAGTTCCAGACCCAAAACCCAGGGAGGTACACCTCCAAGAGGGGGCTTTTTCCTCCTGGTCCACTCAGGTTTTGGTAATGCAAATTAGCTCAGCTTTATTACAGGCTGAGCTATCATTCAACAGGAACAGCCTAATATAAATATATATAATGCCTTCAACCATTCTTTATATTTTCCCTTCTTGAATTTTATTATCTAGATGATGGACATGCTTCAATTTGTCAATATTTTTCTTAAAAGGTTGTGCCCAAGACATTATTCTAGGTGTGGTCTGACTAGCATAGAATGGACAAGAACAATGGCTTATCTTTATCTTGATACTATGATTCTGTTGACACAGTCTAGAACTGCTTTATTAAGTTTTGCAGCTGCATGAACATTAACTCATATTTATAAATTGTTGCTCATGCTCACTGCATATATTGTTACTCCGTATGATTAATGTGATCAAATTGCTTTGCTTTTTCCTATCCAAATGAAGGAGTCTGTTTTGTTCCAATGAAATTAAAAAAAATATTTCCAGTGTTAGGATGTAACTATAACTATCAAATAAATGCAACTTACGAAAATAACATAATGGTTAGATGAAAAAGTGTAATGCACAACAAAACCTGTCTATGAAGAAAGAGGTAGCACTTTTTATTATATTCTTTACTCGGGAGAATATCTCATGATCCATCTTTTTGAGTCCAGAAAGTAAGAAATTTCACTGAAAGACATAAAATGTTATCAACAAGCAGTATTCCACAGGATTGATCTATGGAAGAAATATCTGTGTAATTTCTTGTAGAATTCTATTCTCAAAGAAAGCCTTCTCTGAGGAGAACTTGTCAAGCTTATAGTGACATATAAAAGTTAGTGGGCTTGCCTAAGTTGTTTCCTGATAAGTACATTTTAAGACTTGTTGGGAGTGCATAACAGACTGCTGCCCTAGCAAAGTCTGAAATTATATCCATCTTGGCATTATTTTTGCGCCATTACTATATCTTGATTCAGAGTGATTTCCAAAGATTCTTCTCCTAAATCAAAGTCCAAAAAATTAGTGTCTCACCTTCCCAGCCTCATCCCTATTGAGTAAACAGGTGGTATGGGTCCAGTCATCAAAGGATAGAAATCATAATATTCTAAAGCAGAGCTATGCAGCATTGAGATGTTACCTGGGTTTCAAAAAACAGAGTGGCCAGAAAACAAATACCATGCATAGAACAAGGCTGATAAGTAAATTAATGAATATTGATGGAAGATCAAATTAACTAGGATGGGCATTTTATTGATATAATATTGCAAACTCAATGAAAGTTTTGTGTATTTGCTTCTGAAGAAAAATTAACCTGATACCAGTATATCTATATTTGAAAGGAGCAATGACATTTCTTTAGTCACAAAACAATTAGTGGTGCCTCACAAGACGAGACTTCTGTTCCAGAAGAACATTCTTAGCGCAAAATGCTTTTAAAGCAAAACGAGGTTTCCCATTGAAAACAATAGAAAATTGGATGATCCATTCCACGCCCCCAAAAATATTCACCAAAAA
>JANHZU010001564.1:56268-70360 GCA_032468055.1 Acrochordus granulatus
GTCCAGATGCCTGTTTTTTAAACTTTGTTGCGATGCAATTACCCTGGACGAGTGAGAGTCTTCACAGACATTGCTTTGAGTCAGCAAATGACAGTGAGGCTCATTATCAGGCTCTATATAGCAATGTTCCTCACCCTTTAAGGTGTGTGGACTTCAACTCCCAGAATTCCCCAGCTAGCCATTCTGGGAAGTTGAAGTCCACACATCTTGAAGTGGCCAAGAGTGAGAAACTTTCCCTATAATCAGATTTCCCTCACATGTGGGATGGAATCTCATATCCCTGCAAATCAAAATAAAATTTGCACGGGGGTGTGTGAAATATTTTCAAAGCAACTGATCCCCTTTCCTCCGGTTAACCGAATTAGAAAGACTTCCTCGGCCCCTAAATCGGGCAGGAGGAAAAGCGCTCGATCAGCGACTCCGCTCCTCTTTTACTCCGAAGCAAGCCCCGCTGAGCCGGGAGGAATCTTCAACAAACTCAACCCTGCCTGATGTCTGAGCCCCTAGAAGAATAAAAACCATCAAGAGCAATTGCTACCCAAATCGATTCTCCTCCGAATCTCGTCCGATTCATCCGACGGCGCGCCTTTTCTTGGCTCCTCCTTAGAGCCTTTGGAGGTAGCTAAAAGCTATGGCTTTAGACAAAATTGCTCAGGGCCTTATTTAACAACCAAAGCGGCTCCGGAGGTTTCCTCTGGTGGAGCTGTTTCTTTTATTCGGATTCTTGGCGGGGCGGGGAGAAGGGTTCCGATGAGACGAGAAGCAATTCCGTTGTTGGCAAGGCATTTCCGATGTCTGCAAGCCTTAATTTCGGATCCCCCGCCCAAACTTTTGCCTAGGAGGCGCATCCACACGTACTCAAGCGTGATTTCTGAAACAGATCACTACCGCTGTGTGTACATGAAACGCGAAATTTCTCGGAGCGGCTGGCTTGGCTGGCTTGCCTGGCTTCACCTCCGCAACCCCACGAGCAGCCCAGACAGAGAACCGGGGAACCAGGCGGCTTACAAGCAGTCAGTTAAGTACATAGCTTGCTTCGGTGTTTGGACCGAGGTCAGAGGGCGGGGCGTTCCTGGGGCGCTCCTGGGAGGTGCGCTAGGAAAGCAGACCCGCCTCCCGAGGCTGGAGATTTCAGCCGCTCGCTGGATGGGAGATCAGCGCTGTGTTGAGGGCGCACGCCTTCATGTGAGTGTTTTGACTGCTGGCGATTGTCTGGACTCCCTACAGTTTGCTTGGCTACATTCCAGAAACGTATGCCCTTGGATCCTCCCTAGGACGGGGAGAAACTGACTGCCCAGGGTCACCCAGTTGGCTTTATGCGCAAGGCAGGATTAGAACTCCCAGGCTCCAGGTTTCTCGCCTGGTGTCTCAACCAAACATCAAACTAGCTCCCTAGCAGGTGCTAACCTCGGTAGCCAGGGTACCTACCGCCGGCGCCCTAGCTTTTCACGGAATTAAGCTCGCCCGCCGTAAACGGAATTCACTCCCGCGGTCATTCCGCGCTACAGCTGCTTCTGCGGATTCCGGAGACGGCGCCAAGGAGCGCTGTCTGCAAAGACGGCAGAAAGCAAACCGAGGCCTCGGGCCAGACTCAATCCTCAACGATTCTCTCGCGCCACCCCCTCACCCCCCCGGGAGATCCTATAAAGAGCATGAAGCCTCCCGTCTGGAATCCGCATCCGGCTAGCAAGGGGGAAATCCCCTCAGCTGAAACGCCTTATCTGGAAGAATAAGAACAGGGTTCAAGAGGCATATCGGGGAGGGGCGGAGAGCTTTCACCTTAGCACCTTGGCCACGGACTAAATTTAAGCACACCTAAGTTCTTCCTCGTCGTTCTTTGCAGCCGGGGATTAGAGGAGTAGTAGATGGAAACAGGGGGAGTGCTGGCCAAATGGGCTTCATTAAAACGCTGGGACTGTCAGCTGGAAGGTCGGCTCGGAATTCAAGAGTCACCCAGGTGACCGAAGAGCTGCTGGCTACCAGTGTGACCTACCTTTACTTGCCCCAGCTCTTGCCAATTTAGCAGTTCAAAGGCATGTAAAACTGCAAGTAGATAAATAGGTGCCACCTTAGAGGGGAAAGGTAACAGCATTCCATACATCTTGGCTACATGACCACAGGAAGATCTTCAGACAGACATTGGCTCCCTCAGCTGTGAATCAGAGATGTGCATCACCCCCTAGAGTCAGCCATGACTGGCAGGAGAAACCTTTATCTTTCAGATGCCAGCAGGTGCTGGCCTGGTGGTGCCTATTGGATTGGAGTGAGCAAATACATGGAACCAGCCGCTAGACTTGTAACCAATCACCATTTGGGGTTTTATTTTAGTCAGTGTGCATGCATGTGGACATAAGTTGCTTTCAAAAAGCAGATTGATCAGAACAGGTGTAAAAATACCAATTAGACTGCAAAAATCAAACAAAACCCATGTAAAAACATATGAAGAGGACAGAATTTAAAAAAAGCCTTCGGCAAATGCAATTGATCCAGTCAGGCAGGACATTTGCAAAGCCGAGAATATCCCGCTAGACATCGGAAGATGGTTTTAAAATATTAAAATAGAAACAAGAAAGTAGCGAATGCCACACTTTGCTACACTCTTTAAAAGATCTTACAGAATATTTTTTTCTCTGATGTTGTACATCAAAAAAAAAAACCCTCGCCTCTACCAAAAAAAAAAACAAGAACACCGTAATAACCCATTAAAGGAAGGAAAAAGTCAGACTCCATTGAAGGCAGCATTTTTAAGGACTAGTAAGGGCTACAGATGAGACGCAAACAGCATTCTTCATTAGAAAAAAAGAGGAGAACTATACTGATTCTTCTCACCAGTTCTGTAGTAATCCTAGTTTTAAGATAGGGCATGGCTGGCAGAAGGCAGCTCCTTGAGCAGAAAATGTGACTCCTATTTATACATTGAAAGTTTCTTGCTTTAAAACAAAGGTATTTCCAAGCTCGAATGAGCGGTCCCATCTTTTGTCACAGGGGGTTTGAGGTTGGTTTTGGGATGGCTCCTCTCTCTCCTTGGCTTCTCCAACAGTTGCTGTGACACTTCTGGACGGATTGTAGTGGGTATAAACCAGCAGCGATCACCCACTTGTTCTATGGTTAATCGTCCACAGTTCTCCTTCTCGGTGTGGGTATAGTTTGATTTGCTTTGAAGTGCAACCCAGTAAAAAGTGTCTTCAGAAAGGAATTGCTGTTTGCACAGGAACAAGAGGCATTAAAGTGCACCTGAAGTTAAAGTTTCCCCTGCCAGTTGTGTCCGACTCTAGGGGGCAGTGCTCATTTCCATTCATAAGCCAAAGATCCAGCGTGTCCGAAGACGTTCTGTGGTCACATGGCCAGCATGACTATACGCTGACTTATATAATTTATATATAAGGCCCATGGAACACTGTTACCTTTCCAGCAATTAAAGTGATACATATTGCATTTTTACATGCTTTTGATCTTTTAGGTTGGCAGGAGCTGGACAGACAACGGGAACTCACCCTGTTACATGGTAACTCGTTGGTCTTGAACAGCCCAGCATCTTAACTGCTTTGTCTAGAACTCTTAGTTAGATTTTGGTGATGCTTAAACATGTTCACCAGCATTGAGTGAATTGGGGCCCTCAGAACCTGCTCTTCAAAACGAGCCCTGCCAGCCTCCTTCAGTGTGAATGGTATCTAGAGAGCCCCGAGTTCTAATCCTGCCTTAGGCAAGAAAGCTGGCTAGATGGCCTTGGGCCAGTCATAGGGCTGTTATTGTGAGAAAATAGGAGGAAGAAAGTGCATTTGATATGTTTGCTGCCTTGAGTTATTTCTAAAAAATAATAAAAGCAGATACATACATGCAAACATACATACACACATACATCTCGCTGAATGTCTCTCCAGTCCTGGCCTTGTCTTTGATTTAGCCAAGATCTCACACTACATTAAACAGATTTTACAGATTCCTGATTTTATTTCCTCTGTAAGCACAGCCTCTGTCCTTTCCACATGTTTAAGCATCACCCAAATATAATTAAAACATTTCTAACAGAAGGGGCACGTTTTCCTAATTTTTGTATTTTTTCTCTCAGCTGTTCTCCTCCCCTCCAACACTGAAGCAGATTAATTTCCATTTTTCTCCATTTTGCTCCCTCCCTGTTCCCTTACACTAGATGAGAAATTTCTTCCGGCTGCCAGGATTTTTAAACGTGACTGTCAGGATGCACAGCCAATGTTGTTTTAATAGAAGGTAATAACAAAACGATTTATGCAACCCCATTAGAAGAGCCCAGAAGGAACCTTGCCTGGTAGTTAAAATTTCTGAGCCAGAAAATTAAAAACAAATATTTAACTTTGCAAGTTTGAACCCTGGTTGAAATCACTGCTTAACTTTTTCCATGCACATTCGGTGAGTAATTATCAGGCCAACTGAGACTCCCCAAAGAAGAGGGGGGGTCACATGAGAGAGAGTCATCTCCTTCTCACATCCACAAAAATAAATGCAACATGTCTCTTTATCACAAGGGAAACTTTAACCAAGCCAAAATTAGCATTTTAAAGCAGGCCATTAAAAACATTGTGGGATGAATTTTGTCTTTGCTGCAGTCTTTGCACCAGGTCTTCCCAGGAGTAACCCCGAGAAAGGATCACACAGTCCTTCTTGCCCACAGTGACCCTGGAAAGAACCTTATCTTTCATCTATTCCAGCCCAAATCTTCGTTTCTTTTGCCCCAAATCCTTGTTTATAATACTTCCACTCCATTGTTTAGAATTTAAAAAAAGAGGGGCCCTTCTCCATGGCCTGCCAGGGAGTTGGCTGGTAGACTATCTACTTCCTTATTAAACCAATACTTTAGGTTTTGAAAGGCCATCTAGGATGATATTTCTGAATTTCAAAACTTGTTTTTGTTGCATTTTTATTTTGATTCAGGTCCTAGTTAATTTAGATTAACTCTTGCCTTTATGTGGAATTGCCCGGGAATAAAAGGACTTAAATTCTAATTTAGCCAGTCAACCTATGGGCTTCATAGACCAATCTAAAATATTTTGCAGAATTCTTGGATGTATTAGCAACACCCTGAAGACATAAATAAAGATGATTCATTTTAAGGGGAGGTTTAAATTATCCACAGAAAGCTGAGCACTTCAAATTCCATCAAGCTTTCTTTCTCAACCTGAAGCCCTCCAGCTATCTCACTTTTGTCAACATTAATGAGCATGGTCAATGTCCAAGTTAGCTAGGCATGATGGGAGTTGAAGTCCAGTCCACTCTATATTGCATTCAGGGGTCAACTCATCGAGCACAGGATTGTAAGCAAAATGCTTAACTTGAAAAACTTGGGTTTATAACAGGCACATCTGTCAAGCCATTAAGGATCATCTTTCCTTGTTTATCAACATCTTCTTTGCCTGGAGGTTAATTGGGAAAGGGAACTATGAAAGCTGGCTTTTTCCTCCCTGGACAGTTGTTTTATTCAGATGAGACAATCCTAACAGAACCGACTTAGACAAATTAGTAACAGTAGAAGAAGGTCTTCTCTCCCATCCCCCCTTCACCCCCAATGCCACCCACTTCCTACTTCCACCAAGAGGTAGTGGGTTTCCTCGCCTTAATTTCTCAGCTCAGAGTACTGTAATTGGGCCGCAATCCTGTATCGCCTGCTCGCAAACGCTCCGGGATCCAAGCATATCCGAGAGGGGACTGGAGGCTGAGTCCAGTTGCCACGACTCGACCTCCATACAATTCTACCTGAATGACTGAGAAACTTCATCGACATACCCGAGAGGGGAATTCCTCCGGAGCGGGAGAATGCAATTCAAATAGACTTTCGCTCCGTCATCCTCCAGAAGTGGATAGATGGGGGTGTCGGGAAACTCTTTCGGGGCGCGGAAAAATGTTAGAGAACAGCTAGAAAGGGCTAAAGGGTTGTAAGGGTCTCGGGACAGAGTCGGGATCCATCAGACGGCGGGGGCGAGGACGGAAAAACCTCTGCTTGAACTCGGGCGCCGGACAGCCAAACAAGTTCAGCCGCTCTAGGCCCTCCGCAAGGCTTCTCAACGGCTACTCCCGGCAGCAAGCGGGTGGCCCGGCATGCTGATCTTGTGGATCCGAGCCCCCATTCATTTCCAAATCAGATGCTTGGACGGAAGGGAAGGCGGCATATGGAGTAGTCGCCCCACGAGGAAACACAAGAAAGGCAGGAGAGGCGCCGGACGCCAAGGTGAGCAACCGCCCTCTCCAAGGCCCACGAGGGAAAGGTAGGACGGGGAAGGCGGGAGGGGGCTTTCCGCAAAGCCACCCAACCACGCTGGAGCGGTAAGGGTTAAGAAAGGGGCGGGCAGCGAGCTGAAAAAGCGACGAGGCAGCTCCGTGGGCAGGGCCGCCAGGATGCGACGTTTCCACGCGCTTGAGCGAGGACCGTGAAGATTGTAGCAACGCCGAGGCCAGGGTTTTCGGGGCCCCTCTGGTTCTTTGTTCCTGTTCGTTTCCTCTAAAAACAGCCTGCAAAATTAATCCTGTGCGCGAATTACTATTTTACTTTATATTTAAGGCCTTTTTTCCTTTCCGTTCAGTCGTGAGACTGCTTGGACAAGTTCCTGCAGTTTTCTCTGCGAAGTTTTTCAGAAGTGATTTGCCATCGCTTTCTTCCTTTGGGCAGAGAAAAAGTGACCGGCCCAAGGTCACCCAACTGGCTTTATGTTCTAACAGAAGTCTTAACCACTGTACCAAACTGGCTCTCTAATGGGCTTTAGGATTGAGGAAGCTTGTCCTAGAAGATAAGTTGTTTTTGCAATTACAATTTGATGCAATTTTAAGATATAGGCAATAGAAACAATAAGCAAATCCATCTAGTCATTCATCAAAAGCATTGGAAAATAAAACATATGTTATCTTCTAAAGTGTATGTTGTGGGCCCTTTTACATTTCCATTTGCTATTCTTCTTAAAAGCCCTTGTATAAAAACTTCAATGAACACAACCAAGGTTTTACATGTTCACTGCATGGAAGCAAATTCCATTGCTGATCACTGAGGTTTATCTCAGAAGGGTGAAAGGATGCAACCTTATGTTTTTAATAGCATGTTTAGGAATATACTTTTAAAGGACAGAAAAGCCCCTGGCTGATTTCATTCAGCCTTGGATGAACCTCAGGCCTATTTTAGAACTTGGAGAAGAGGTTGCTAAGGATTCCCAGGGTTGTAGGCTAGAATAAGAAATCAGAAAGTTAATCCCAGATAATACTTGTGCAAATGTTTCCAAAAAATTCTGTGCAGCCCAATCCGCAAAGCTGAGTTCCCTGGAAGGAACTTTAACTCTTCTAATTGAAAGTCCCACCAAAATCCAAAAACCTTCTCCCAGATATCTTCTTCGGCACCCTTCCTTTTGGAACAAGCTATACTTGGCATCTTCTGAAGCACTTCTAAATAAATATGGCCACAATTAGTTCTCAGGCAGTTTATTTGGACAAATCAAATCTCAATCCATTTCTGATTTTTAGCCTCACCTGGAAAGAATGCCTACCGTTTTTATTTGTATCATTTTTAAAAATAACTTTTGACTGTATTTTAGGAAGCTTTTTCTGCTCTGCCATTTTCATCTTAAACTGGGCAACCAAGAAAAGTCATTGCTTTGCCTTGGTTTCTCACTTCCCACCCCTGCCCCTCCGATTCCAATTCTCCCTAAAACAGTTCGGTTTCTTCCTGGGCAGCCGGAAGTTCAAGTGCAAGCAATCAAAAACATGCTAAAGACGGGGTTCTTCCTCCTTTCTATCCACCCAAGTTGTAGATTTCTGGAACCCCCCACAGTTGTAGCGAGCGGGACCTTGCAGACCTCCTCCTACTTTTACACGGTTTGGCCGCCAGGGGGCGAAGAGGCATAAATTGAAGATCGGGCGCCTGCCGACAGGGAAGACTTAAAAAAATAGCTTATTTGCGAAGGGTGGTTTTCCCGTTCGGAAACATTTTGCTGCTCAGTTTCGTTCCTTATCCTTGGCCCTTAAATAAATTTGGCTGAAAGCCTTTCGCGGCTGCAGGAAAGCATCCTCCTGGGATGTCCCCCGACCCGAACGAGAGAAACCAGGGTCCAAACCATTTATCGCTTAAAAGTATTGTTTTCTTTCAGCAGGGAAAAACTCCAGGACTCCTTTAAGCCCGCTTACCTTGTCGAAACGGCCAGCCCGGGAGCTTTGCATCCTTTCGGCAAGAAAGACTTTCTGAAGCTCGAAGCTCTCTGCCTTTTCTTCTTCCGTGCCAGCCGCTGTGGATGGCCCAACCGGGGGGTCTTTTCCGTCGGCCAATACTTGGAGATCTTCCTATTTACAGAGCTTGCCAGACCGAAACCGAAGACAACCCCCACTTCCAGGGAAACTCCGCCACAGACAAAACACACATACCCCGTGCGCCCCTTTCCTGTCTGCGGATTTTTCCTAGATTTATTTAGTTTGGCACTGGCCCATTGCAGAAGACGAAGAGGGGCCTGACCGTCGCCTTGGCTGGAGGGCGAAAAAGTCTTCTCGGCGGCTGTTTGACTGTTCAAATAAATCATTTAATGCGGCTGTCTTTCTCTCTCTTCCCCCACACATCCCGTTTTTTTTTCACGCCTCCCGACTTCCTTGCCAACTGGAGCATTACAAGTCCGCTGCTTTGGCAGACAATGCAGACCAGTCTTAGTTGAATTGCCTCTTTCTGCCCGGAGGAGGACGCCGCTGGGTTTCCGGCTCTCCCTCACCTACCCCCAAAGGAAAAGCAACTGATGAACGTTCCCCGTGCATCCCGCCTGCACTGAAAAGGACTGGGATTCAGCGGGGGGCTAGGCTGAGATGGAGAGGCTGGCTGACTTCCGAATAAATGATAAAAGCAACCGTTTTTGGGCATCGGCGCTTTGGTTGGGCGTTTCCTGCAAAATCTAGGAGCCTCTTCCACAAAGGCGGGAAAGCGGGGAGCAAGTGAGGGTCGGGGAGTTGTTGTAAAATTTAAAGCTGCCCAAAGGATTGCGAGGAGCTGGACTCGGCCTCTTTACGCAGTGGCGAAACGACAAAGCTCTTTTTTCGCAAAGGCTCGGGCAAACCGTGGCTGAAAAGGCTATTCTCTGCCCGCAGCACAAACGAAGGCAGAAGAAGTGGGTGGGGTAAAAAGGCTTTCCTGCACAAGGGACCCCGAAAGCTTTACCATGAGGACTCCCCTCCCCACAATTCAAATTCTGGACAAGTGGAAAGGAAGGCGCCTTGCCCCGACAGAGCCTAGGTGACCATGCGAATGAGATTGCAAGACTTCTGCCTCCCATCTCCATTTGAGGCTTCGGATCTCCCGCCCGACCCCACCGCCGAGCTGATCTTCAGCGGCGGTGGGACCTGCCTTTTCTGCCGGTCCGGTCACTTAGGTGAAAAGGAAGAGTAGGCACCCACTTCACTTAGTTCACCCATTTCAGAGTACAATAATCCGCCCCCGGGCGAGGCACGGCTGTAGCCGGTGCCTCGATTCCCGGGATCCTGAATTACTCCTGGGTCAGGCTGGAGACTTCTCCTCTGGGGCTCCTCTGTTTTCCAAGGTTTGCTCGCGGGGGAGGTTCGACCGATATGCACATTCAGCTTTGCAAGGGCGAGGAGGTGGCTGTTCTGCCACTATAAAGTGCCAGTCCTAATCTGGCCTCTTAATCCATCCGCTCCAGTTTGATTTGAACACAATGAATATGGACAGCTAGATTTCCGAAAGCAGTTTTGAGACTTTTAAATCAGAAAAGTCATGCCTAATAAATGTTAAGTCATGCCTAAGATAGATGTGTGGATGTTAAGTCATGCCTGAGATAGAGGCGTGGATGTTAAGTCATGCCTAAGAGTCATGGATGTTATAATAGTGATTTCTACAACCCCATTTGGAGCAGCCCCAAGGAGACTGAATCATTCTTCACTTCAGAAGCTCCTCAGGCTTGCTCATTCCTCTCCATCAATAAATCAAAGTTTCTTCTCTCCTAATATTCCTTCTCCAGAGAAGGAACTCATCCACTCAAGATCTGTTTCTCAATCTTAGCAACTAAAATGTGTGGATTTCAACTCCTAGAGTTCTTCAGCAAGCTTGACAACATTAAGAGGTATGGACTTCAACTCCCAGAATTCCCTATCCAGGTTTGAAGTCCACGATGGCTAGGGAATTTTGGGAGTCCATACACCTTAAAGTCGTTAAAGTTAAAAAATGCTACTGTGGGGGAAGAAAGGACTGAACCAGGTGTAAAGAGGGAAGGAGCCTAGAGTGATTGCACACACTCAAATGTAGGAGGGCCAACCCCCTTGAGGATTGTTAGTTAATCTGCCAAATTCAGGTGCCAGACTGGCAGTTGGAGAAATTCTTGTAATCTTGAAATTCAATTAATAAATTAGAACTACTTCAACTGGGCCTTTTCCTTCTTCCCTAACAACTATGTTAGATCACAAGCAGTTGGATTATTTCATACATTATCCTGAAACCTGGAATCATTTGCATATATAGCAAGGTCTTTGATCCCTGACAAGGCTAACAGTAGACAGATGCACATGTACACATGTTTGGTGCATTTCAACTAGCATATTCAATGGCTATGATATTTAATTGCAAATGGCAATTCAGATCAAAATTATAACCAGACAAAGTTTTTTTAATTATAAACAACTTGAGTAGGATGGGCTGAAGTTACTTTGGATTTACTTTTCCAACCATATGGAAGGGTGTTGACATTGTCTTTGGTGTTGCTTAATTGGGCCAGCCACTAATCCAATCAACTCTTTTGTGATAGCAGTTAGCATATACCTAATCTACCTCTTGCACACTAAGATTTGGGATCTGCAAGTGTTCTGCCTCTCCCTATTTTCCTACTAATATTATCAAATCCTGTTTATTTTTTTAAAAATGCATTCCATTGTATGTGGTGCAACATGTTGGTTATTCAAGGAAATAGTTTAAATATAAATACTGTAGTGGTAAAGCAAATTAAATGAGGAGAATTTGTCCCCAATTAGAGATTTCTACCAGAATTTCCCTAGTTTAAATTCTCCATGCTTTCTTAACTGGATTCACAAAATGCTCTTCTGAAGCATCATTGGTTTTAAAAGCTGCATAATCAAGGGCAGAATTTATCTTATTGGATTGATGTTCTTGTTCAGAGCTTCAGTAGAATATCTGTTACATTGCTGTTAATACCACATTGATTTTCCATTCTGTCATCTTTAGAACTTAACTGTATCCTTGATACATATTTAGATGCTTTGCGATGTCAGAAGAACTATTCTGATTTTAAAAGCACTTAAGCTGAGCATACTGTAGTCTCAGAATTTTTGGGAGGGAGCAGAAATCCCCCTTTTTATGTATTTTTTCCTGATGTTCTTTATTACAGACTTTATCATGAAATCAACAGTTATGTGCAAGGTTTCTCAACATTGGTTAAGATGCATGGACTGAATTCAGGAGTTGAAGTCCAAGCATCTTAATGTTGTCAAGGTTGAGAAACACTGGTTATGTGGATATAAGTTACATTTTGTAGTAAAACCTCTCTTTAGCATATTTGGTTTTACATATCTAACTTTTTTCCTTCGAAAAAAAACCTCGGTTTTTACCCTCTGTAATATTTTAATGGAAAGAAAAACAGAACAGGTACTATCATTTAACTTGCAGCTAGGCGGTGGAATGCATTCAGAGATTTGAAGAATTGCCAAATTCAAATCAATCAAGTTAATATTTGACAAGGAATTCTGTATTCATTGTTAACTTAACATCCCAACCCAAAACCGAGCATGGATATATATTGTGTATTTTGTTTAAAATCAGCAGGGCATTGTAACTGTAAAAGCTCTGTCCTGTATTCTCCAAACTGAGACCATGCGAACACAATGATAGCACGTTGATACACAAAGCCTGTTTTTGAAAGAGTTCTTGGCAGAATGGTATTTTAAACTTTCTTTTATTGTACAATAAAATACTATATTATTGAAATATTAGTGAAGCAAGACATTAAAGAAGAATCTGGTAGAAGGTTCTCTGCTATTTTAAAAATCAAAACTACCATTGAGGTATCATGTTGTATTAGATATCATTCTTAATCCCTTGTATCCCATGAGTGGGCGCTGTTTATATACACTTCATTATTCTGGAAAAAGCAGGCTGCTGGCAAGGCTGTGATTAAATAAAAGGAGTCAAAATGTCTGTGCTGATCTACTGAAACCAGATGCTGAGCTAAACCAGCTGACTATTTACTCTATAAACTTTCTCTTAAATACTTCATTTAAGAGCAGTCTTCATTTAGACAATATACTATCTTTTTATGTTGCATTATCAGTGTGATAAAACCATTCACCATATCTATATCTATCTATACCTACAATATATATATATATCTAACATACACATACATATACATACATACGTGTGTGTAGTTTTTAATTTTTTAAATATGTTTAGTTTCATAGTTTAAGTATGATTTTTATGCTGTTTTAACTTTGGATTGGGAGCCAACCAAGTTGGTCATAAGATGGGTGGTGATATAACTATTTTGAATGAACGAACTATGAATGAATATAATTGCAGTACAAGAGAACATTGTCTTTCTTATACATTGGGTTATAAATATTTGGAAATGGTCTTCCTACTACTACTACTTCAACATGCAATCAGAGAAATACGGAGCAGACTATGATTTAGAAATTATCCCTTGAGACTAAAGCATTCTGAAATAGCAAGATTAAAACTCTTGAGAAATGGAACTTATCAGTCACTTCTAAGGACCTGAGATTTTCTTTGAAGAGTGCAGAGCATGGTGAGGAATATGGTCCACTAAGTGGTGGAAGAGAGAAGAATCCTATATTGTTGTCTATTTACAACAGAGGTGGGAATCCATAAATGAGATGATGTGGTAGCCTCTCAAGTCAGGAAATGTGGAGCAAAAACACAAAGCAGAAGACAGCAATATTGCCTGTTTATTTATATTTCTGGTATTTCAGTTGGCCATAAATCTAAGTGGAAGGTCTGATTAAATTGAGAAGGTGGTAGTTTCCTGGCTGCATGGTTAGGGTAGAGAAGACTAGAAGATTCCAAGAGCAATGCTTGAAGCAAATCCACTCTGATGGAAGTGTGGGCTGATCTGGAACCAAACACAGCAGATGAGGTTTTTTTTTGCTATTTTGAAAGTTATTAGTTTGGACACTACAGGTTAGGATGTGCCAAATCTGATGACACATCAGGAATTTAGGAATGAGAACATTTGGAAGATGTCTGGAACGTTATATTTCTCCTCTAGACTATGCCAAACTTCACCCAGATCATGCTGCTCTGGGGATAGTTCAGAAGTAAATCTGGATGACAAGCATGCTGGTCAGTTGAGGACACTGAATGCTTCTGATCAAAAGGTCAAACAGGGTCTTCAGGGAAAGAAGGCTGTAAGCCAAATTACAATATACAGATGCTGAAATCTCTATATTCAGATAACCCAGCCAATGCCTGTCTTTAGGGGCCCTACCATTTGTTCAGCTTTTGCATGACTTACATTTTACATAGACAGTTTCAGGACTGATTCATAATTTAACCTGCTCACTTAAAAGGAAATACTACAGTATGCATATTGTATATTGCTGCATGCTGCATTAATTGTCTGAGTAGATTAAACTATAGTTAGGCAGCATTCAGTTCTCCACTGCTTGGCTGCAAGGGGACCAAAGGATATGGGAAAACGGGCAGGGTTTGTATGTACGCAGAACTGTGCCGAAGTCTTAGGCCACCACCTGCTTTGTTTTAGCCAAGTTTTAATGACCATCCATAATTATTTTTTGGTCTCCGTATTAAGATTCAAACAGGAAATACAGGAGATATGAACACAAGATTTAAACAAACACAATTTTCAGAACAAGATGGGCTTCTTCAAGAAAAAGTCAGTATTAAACAATCAGTACTAAATATTTGCCATTTTAGCCTATGGAATATTTTTTTTCCTGTTTTTTGAATACTGCATACAAAATTCCTCTATTTTCTGGTTGTATTCTAATAAAGAGACTGAGACATAATTATATATGGTCATTATATCATTGCTAAAACAACAAATTTAATGGTGGCCTAAGACTTTTGCACATTATTGTGTATGTATATATATATACTGTACAT
>JANHZU010001564.1:122078-146516 GCA_032468055.1 Acrochordus granulatus
TATTCTAAATCTTTTGCCTACCTCGCTAGTCTGCTGGGTTTTTTATTTTGTTTTAATGGGGGTTTTATTTTTATTTTCATTGTTTTTAATATATTGTTTTTTTTTATTGTTGTTAGCTGCCAAGAGTCTTCGGATTTCGACGGCATATAACTTTAATAAATAAATAATGTGCTTCCATCCTTTTGCAAGATGACATTGTACAGGTATTTTGACACAACTGTGGCTTATATACTGGTTCCAAACTAAGGGCATGTCAGTACCGATTCTGGTTTAGAAAAGCTTGTTAAACAAGCAAGCAAAGTGCCATTGACTTGAAGAAAGTATTAGGCATTCACATGTGACAGTATGATCCAGTAGGTACTACTTTGAAGGAAATGCCTACTGAATTTGTTGTGGTTGACCCCGAAATAAATAGTTGCCAATAGCACAGCCTTGAATGAGTCACCTGGATTTCTTTTGAGTATATGATTACAGCCTTTTAAATGAAGGAGTTTATTTTCATCTCTTTCTCTATCTGCCACTTCTTTTCCAAGATGCCTTTTCTAATATTAAACCTGAACACGCCCGTAACATTAGCCTTCTTTTCACCAGTAAACCCAAGGAAACATCTGTAGTGCCATACAGTTGAAAAGCTAACGCAAATGAGCTGAGACAGCATGGTTTTGAAACATCTAAACTTTGTTTTTTTTCTACCCTGAGCCCCTTCTTTTATTAAAATAACATTGATTAGTATGGAAGTGTATCTATTAAAAAAGAAAAAAAAAGAAAGCTGATAGAAATGTGTTCTCTGCTATGCTTTTGATTTGTATTTCTTTGCTCCAAACTTGCCTTGAAGTAAAAATAAAGACATTTAAAGAGTAAAGTGGAAACTTTTGCATTTGATTAATTAACTTCAGGATGATCTATGAAAAAAAAATCTGGGTTATGAGTATCAGATTTATTATCAACTTCTTGAGAATTGCAACAGAAGCTGGACCCTACCCTCCTCTTGATAAATCATGTGCTAAAATTACTTCTAATAAGCACTGTACTGGAAGTACATAACTGGAAAAAAATACCCAGTTTAAGTGGCCACTTGACCTTTTAAAATAATCAGGAGATTGAGGGAGGGTTACCCAATGACCTAAGACTGTTCATAATGACCATTGACAGCCTGAGCAAACTTACCTACGTGCCACATCTGGAGATCCAAAGAGCAATCTGGTATTGTGGAAGGTGGGGAAGGAAACAAAAAAAGATTTTCTTTCATTCTTTCTGGTTTATTGGTCTGATCCTTTTTACTAGAATTTCTTCTAGTTCCTTCATAACTCACATAGCCCAGAACAGGTTAGCCATGTGTACAATGTGTATACACATTGATCATGAGATTGTGGTTCTAATTCTACACTTTATTCCCTTTCTATTGGATGCATTGTTTACGGTTGAATACTTAACTTTATTATTTATGTTATTAATTTACTGTTGTCTTGGAAGTATACTCAGAGCTGCTGTACCGGAGTCAAATTCCTTGTCTGTGTCTGTGTGTGTGTGTGTGTGTGTGTGTGTGCGTGTGTAATCTTTTTTTTTAGAGGCTGCTTTCTCTCATAATTCAGATTCTCTCTCTCTCTCTCTCTATCTATATCTATAGATATCTATAGATAGAGAGAAAGAGAGAGAGAATCTGAATTATGAGAGAAAGCAGCCTCTAAAAAAAAAGATTATCCACTACAGTATACCCATTTCAAAGAAAAGTAAGGCAGAAAGCTTGTGAGATAATCTTAGAAGGTGCCTGTTTTTTTAAACAAATTATTTACTGATTAAATTTATATGCCATCCATCTCATTGTCGAGTTACTCTGGGCAGCTTGCTATTCATAAAAGCACAATTTAAAACAATTAGAATATTAAAAACGTGAAGTATGAAAATATTAAAAATTAACAAACTAGATCAAAAAGGACCAGTACTAAATGGATGATGGTGGGATCTCCACCTACTACTTCACACAAAATTGTAACCACCAGCAAGTTCTCCAGTGCAATGTATGGTTAATGATATAAAACCTTCCTTAGATCATTGTTTGTCTGAACTAGAAAATAATGGGGCCTCGCATTAAAATCCTTCCCCTCATTCTTTTAGGTTTTGTTAAAAGCTAACAACACAATCTTACACGTGTTGTCCACACGTATTGGATTTGATTCCAAGAAAGCAGACAAGCATCAGAGTCTCACCATATTTACCTGGTATTTTCTTACAAATAACGATGTCGATGTGAAAATAGCCAGTGCATTGCAGAATAAAAATTGATTTTTTTGGGGAGAACTGAGATGCAAAATTGGGTAGTTACATGGCAAAGTTATGATTTTTACTTGTATTGCAAAAGCCCACCCCTGTTCAAAAAGTGTTTGTTTCTCTTCCAAACCCGGAATGGGTAACTAAAACATCTGCGATCAGAAAGACAGGCAATCCTCATCTGTGACAATCTGAGATTACAGACCTCAGAAGGATCATCTTGACTTTGGTATTTTATCACTGAAATCACAGCCTGCACTGTTTATTTTCTGAACCTCAGCATCCTTTTCAAGGTGTTGCTAGCAGGCCTTGGACTGACATTGACAAGTACTGTCATACTTGCAAGATCTGAAAGGGAGATCTGAAGGGTTTTGGATCTGTCATTGCTGGTGGAATGTTCAGCAACATTTGTGCAAGCTAAATCTCAAATCTTGGTTTCACAAAGCTCCCTTGCTTCCTCTCATGTCTTCCTTAACATCTCAAGGAAATTAATCATTTCCTTTACTGGCTGGTTGGGAATTTGACTGTCCTTTATTTCTGAACCTTCTTCGGTAAGGAGAAATGCACCGAGCTTACATTTTGGAAGTAGACTTCCATCTTCCAGAGCCATAGAAATGTGATTCAAAAATGTAGTTATCCTTTGACATCTGTACCTGGCCAAACAAGGCCAAATCATTAGAGCCTTTCAATGAGGCACCATTTATCCATTTTCATTTTCAATTTGATTGGGTTGTTAAACATTTGAAAGGCTGTTCAAGTCTCTCTGGGGAAATGTGGCAATTGCTCTGGGAGATATTGGTCATTTGAAGTCCTAAGACTCCTTTTATAAATGTACATTTTTTTGTGATCCTTGCTTCTTTTTCAGATGATTGGAAGCTGCTCAGAGCAGAGCAGGAAAGTTATTTATCTTAGTAAGGAAATAATGCAATGCATGAACCCAAATAACATTAATGATACTTCTCACTAGGCATAAAAAAACTGAAAGGCAGCTGTGATGATGCAACAGAGAGTCAGACATAGATGAACTTTTGCCAAAAGCAGGTTGGCCTTTGCTTTGACACATTGCTTGAAATGTCACTCAGACATCTCTCTGGATTTTTTCCTCCTGTGGGAATGGTAGTACACAAACATGACTCATCCTGGCATGCCAGGATTCTGAAGTTTACGATTTGTCATGGTTGCAAATCTCAAAAGCTAAACTTGAGTTCCACACAATAGGTCCCCTGTGGCTTGACCAGGTTTGCTGACAGCCAGGAAAGAAGGACATCATTTGGTTCTGCTTCATTTTGTTCCTCAGCATTCTTGCTCTTCATGGAGATGGGGTCAGTTAGAGGAGGTATTCCTTCCCTCTCCTTTCCCTTTGTTGCTTTCTTATAGGGAACTGTCCCAACAGGTAGAAGTTGTGCAAGAAGAAATAAATGCTCACACTTACAAATCAACAGTGCTTTAGCTTTCATAAAGATGAGGAGAAACCACTCCTCTTCAAACTCAAACTAACTCTGGAACTGATTTGCAGGAGAATTGAGGATACTCATGAGAAGAAGGAAGAGTGAGAGAGAGAGAGCAATTGTTGATGTTGACTGGATTTGTAGCACTGAGAGCTCTAGGCAAGGCAATTTTTGCCCATAGTGAAGAACAAGATGGTACCACCTTTTTTCCATATGGGAAGATTTACTGTATGGACATCTGAAAAGTAGCTTAGTGTCAGTAGGGCAGGCCATTTGGTCTGCAGCAGTCTTCTGCAGCACATTATGGTCATCTTCCAATATCTGCAACCTGAATCATCAGCCTCAGTTGGCTTAATAGTATGTCTGGTCCTGTGAACTGTCCCTCACTCCATCTTAAAAAAAAATAATCATATCTTAAGCACTGAGTGTGTCATACAATTCTTCCCGCGCTGTATTTCTCCTCATCACTCCACACACATTAGCTAATGATCCTTATTTCTAATTAGTGGAAATTGACTATGGTCAAAAGGGACACTTGAGTCAATTAACCAAATTATATATTCAAATCTCTGAGCTCCTGACCCAGAGCTTTTTCAAATGGTTGATGAAGACATCACTAAGCAACTGTGGAGCCCAAATTAAAGTCCCTGGGCTTAGGTGGGGGTGAACGTGGGAGAATAGCACTGTAAGAAAGTGTATCTAATCTTATCATTCTGGAATGAAAGATTTTCCCTTGAGACAGAAGCTGGAAAAACCAAAGGTCTGATTCAGGAATAGTCGTAGCCTTTGCTACCTGTCCCATTTAAGTCATTTCAGATTAAATTCTTTTCCATTTCTCGTGGCAAGGTCAGTAGATGGTCATTAATTGGTGGTCCTCAGGCCAAAGAAGAGTCATGGAGGTTACACCAAAGCTGAAGTCTCCTGCTTGACTGTCTTCTTCTGAAGCAAGCAACAGGAAGTGGGTAAGAAAATATTGTTCTGTGATGGAATGAAGAGAAGCTAATAGCATCATGTGTGAACATAATTTAACAATATACTCTATTTATAGGTAAGGTTTGTAAGATCCAAATAGTATTAAATGGAGGAAAGGAAACAGAAGAATAAATGATTTGTACTTATCCTGAAAATGAGACTTTTTTGGCAGAAACAAGGACTCTGTATACAGTCTTAAAATACATAGGTATAGTTGGACTATCAATGATCTGCAGATGATACCTGATTGCCAATGATCTCCAGAGTTTATATCCTTTACCCTCCATTGCTTGAGATCAGACTTGACAAAACTGGGCTCCTTCCGCAAGTGGGAAATGCACTAATCTAAAATCAGTCCCAAGTTCTTGGAGAGTTTTAGGCTTCTGAGAAACTCAGTCAGCCAAGCCAGTTAATTATCAACATACCATTTGTTCTAAAGGAAATGCTGTAAAAACTCTTCCTTCATCCTGTTTTCCAAATCCCGAGATTCCCCTGAACTTGCCAAATGGAAAAGCAACATGGTGACCATTTTTCATCCTCCACCATCTCGCCATCTTTTGAGAAGTCTCTAATCCTGGGATAGGTGGAAAGAAAGAGAAGACAGCTCATGGTAGTCTGGATGGAGTCAATTACAGTGGTTGCTGAAGAGCCTAGAGAAGTTCTATCTAGGCCACTAAGAGTCAACATAATCCATCAAAACAATCTTACCAAGAGGCATTTTTGTCAATTTGACCACCCAGTGGCCATTCAAGATTTTTTATGAAACCGTTTGCTCACTGCAGAGAGCAACTACAGCCAAGAAAAAACAAGGGCAGATGGCTGGTGAGTAGGAATATATGTGGAGAAGGGTTTGCGTCTTTTCCCACCTCCTGCTGTATATTTGAAGGGAGTGCTGGCTGAAGAGAAGGTAGCTGCTGGTGGGAATCATGGAAACCCTGACGGGACAATGAGATGGGATGGAAGATCCAATTGTAAAATCTTAATTTTACAACAAGCCAAGATTGTATCACCAAAGCTCTAAAGTTATCTCCCTTGAGAATTTATTTTGCTTTGGCATTTACAGTATTTCCTTTTCTAATCATATCTTGTAATTAACACAGGAAGGTAAACAGTAAAAAAAACTAGCTGGTTTGGATATTAGGAGATGTTTTCATCTAAGTGCTTCCTCTGTTAAAAACAGCTTTCTTCACTCTGACTTTAGTTATGTCATATACGTGGCTGGTTGTGAAGATACTGCGAAGCAAGCAACCACATTTTAGCCTAGTTAATTATTATTTATATTGTGATAAAACTTATGTGGTTGGCTTTACTCTGTACTTTGAACTCAGGATTAGTTTAGAGCAATTAGAGTAAAATTGGATTAATTGATAGATTATGTTTAAAGTAAGAACTGGTCATACATTAGGTTTCTGAGTTATCTTGGACTCATAGTACTGGTTGGTTATAAACCCTCTATTCAGGAGGACAAATTAAGTACAACAGTAATGACTATGAGCAATCTTAGCTTCTTTCCCATTTCTCATTTTTGTAAGCTAATTAGTTGATTATGTTACATTACGCTTGCTATGTTTTAGCATTCTTGTTAAAGTTTTCACTGAAAAGTGTATGCATTTTTGGGCACACTTTTCTGAACACCATATTTTGGCCTGGGGCCCCAATGGGGGCTTTTCATAATGGAGGTGGTTAATGGATTAAAAGAAGATGCCACCTTAACCCTGTTGAATACTGGTTCCTTCTTAACTAATTTTTGTTAATTTTAGTCTTAATAGTTAGCATTTTAATGCTTTACATTGCCATTTTTATCTTGTTATAAGCCACCTTGATAGCAAGATGGGCGGCATATACATTTAATAAATAAATATAATATGTTTGTTTCCAATTTTGACAAATAAGCTATCTCCCAGATAGAATGCATGTTTGGGCAGTTATTCTGCTAAAGCCCTGCTAAATTTGATTTCATGCATTGCTTCAAATAATGCAAAATGAAGTCAACAAGTTTCTTTCCCATCTCTGGCAATGATGATGCTATGGGAGAGAACATCACATTTGAAAGCCAGAGTCCACAGAAGGAAGAAGTCCACTTTCACAGAGGTCCATCGTGATGCTGGTGTTATTTCTTGCCCATTGGCTGTCAAAGGGAAGCTCATACATTGACAACCTCTTGGTTTCATTCTGGCAGTTACTCCAGGTGGTAAGTTAGCAATTGATGTAAGGACCCAGAAAGGATCCCTGTTTTCATATCAGGAGAAACAGATGATTTCACCCTGAACAACAGTTTTTGTACTTGGAGAGATTAATATCTGTGTTGCACAGACTTGCTGAAAATAAATTAACTTATGATGACACAATTACTGTCTTAACACCATTCATTGCAGACAATTACATGGTATATAAGATAGTTAATGTAGTTTTGTGATGAATTTTGGAAATAATTGAGTCAGATGCTGGTACTTCATTCCATATTGCACTCGGACATCAGTTAAGTGGGTGATTTCCAGTAAGGAGAAATATAAATCAGGTGTTCTTTTTCTGGTAGCAAGAACACTCCTGGCTAATCATTCATAAAGAATAATTTATCTTCATACCGCCTAGTTTTGTCAGCAGACCATTGATCCTGTATTTCTAGCAGTATTTTATTTAGGCTATTTGACTGAAGATAGCAAAACCATACCAGCAACTAACTTTGGGGCATCCTAATAACTTAGCAACTTCCTGTGGTGTAAGTAAGGAATATGATCCACGTTGTCAGCTGCAAACAGAATTATTGATTGATGCTGTGCTTGCTTTCTTTATTGTTTGTTGATTAATTGACATGAAGTTGTGCACCACTCCATTCGAAGAATTCAGATCAGATAGAGTTAGGTTAATTTTTGCCTCCCATTGTCCATCTTTGGTCATGGAAATGTAATGGGTGAAAAACAAAATACGAAAGCCTTCTTCTTTTGCAGTTTTTTCTGGAAAATGGGCATTCTCAGATTTTGTTCAATCACTAACAGAAGAAAGAAAAAATAGATTTTTAAAGCTTCCCAATATATTATTTTGACTTAACTACTGCTGATTTTTTTTAATTTTAACATAAACATAACACCATTTTTTTACTGTTTCTTCCAGAGATTTTTATATTCTGAGGTACGTGTAAAGTTCGTTATTTTGCCATGAACTTTTCTCTTTAAATAGTTTCATTGCTGTGACTGACATAGGCCAAAGGAAAGATGTAAAAATGTTAAGGAAGTTCATTTGTAAGAAGGTTAAGCAATTCTTGCAGTGCCCTTTCAACATTATTGTAGACCTCTCTGACATGAAAACAGTGGTCTCCTTAATTACATTTTGGTGTCAAAGGACACTTGAAACTAACAGAAACTAAACATTCTGATATTCAGGGTTCATCCTTGTAGTTTAATTCCAGGCCATGAAGTTCAAAAGTTCTCTTTGTTAGGACATCGGTTAAAGAAATGAAAGCAAAACCAATCATCTGATGGTTGGTACTAAATATAATAGAATGGTTGTATATTTATGCCACTCCTCCCTGGGCCTAACCTCACAAAACAGAAGAAATTATTATAATACAGAATCACAATCATCTAGGAGCCAAGATAGGGTGAGGAACTGCAGCATGTAGATGATTATTATAAACCTACAATAATATCCCAAAACATATTTTGGGAGTAACGAACTTTTTCTTAAGGGTTTGCCAACAAGCAATTTACAAGCATGAACACTGAAGGCAAGACATTTTCATTCCCAAGCAATGTTCTGTCTATGAAGTTCTCTGCTTTTCTTTGTGTATAACCAAAATTTGCAATTATTTTCCAGTCATAAAGTGCAGAATTCATTGCCTCTTTGAAACCAGAGGAGAAATTTTGCATGGATTCCTCATATCCAAGTTCTTATGATCTGATGTTTACTGATCCAAGTTCTTATGATCTGATGTTTACTGATTCCTAATTCTAATTTTGTTATACTGCATATGGAAGACTAATATTTTAATACCTTTCACTTTGCCTCATTAAAAAAAGGTTTCCCCTTTCAGTTGTGTCTGACTCTACGGGGCAATGCTCATCTCCGTTTCATAGCCGAAGAGCCAGCATTGTCCGAAGATGCTTCCATGGTCATGTGGCCAGCATGACTATACGCCGAGGCACACGGACACGTTACCTTTCCCATTGAAGGTGGTACCTATTTATCTACTTGCATTTTACATACTTTCAAACTGCTGGGTTGGCAGGAGCTGGAGCAAGTAGTGGGAGCTCACCCGGTTACACGGTTCCTGGGTTTCAAACTCAGGCTGCTGACCTTCCGCTGATAAGCCCAGTGTTGTAACCGCTGATCTCCCTATTCTCATCTAGCAACAGGAGGTTGATGGTTTAGCACATGAGAATTTCTTCCTCACTAGGCCTCCTGATAGAAATTGTTCTAAGCTCATCCTTATTTTTCAGTTCTATCTAAAATCTCTTGAAATTGGTCAAGGTTCCTCCCCAGATCAATTTTAAATGAAGGAAGGAAGGAAGGAAGGAAGGAAGGAAGGAAGGAAGGAAGGAAGGAAGGAGAGGAGGAAGGGGAAGAGAAGGAAAGAAGGGGAGGAGGGAGGAAGGAAGGGGAGGAGAGGGGAGGGGAAGAGAAGGGAATGGAAGGGAAGGGAAGGAAGGGGAAGGCAGGCAGGCCCCAACCTCTAAAGCTGGAAATCAAGGCAGTAGAAAATTTCAGAATGATGTCATAGGATATAGAATGGTCACTTCCCACTCAAAGAGGATGGATGGATTGTGTGAAATCTGTGTGGGTTGGTCATGGGAGTTGCTTGGAATACCTTATTTGTGAATGACACAACTAGGCCAAAGACACTGCCAGTGCCTTCGATATACCATGAATCACTTCTCAGCGTTCTGTGGGCAAGGATGAAGGGGAGTGGCTGGTGAGAAGCTGCCATACAAATCAGAATGTAATAATATTGGAACAAAAGTAGGCTGCCTCTACAGATTTTTCTCAGCCTTGCTCCAGGTTTTGCAACCGCTCTGTACAAATATCAAAAAGAGGGAGACATTTTCCTTTCTTTCTTCTGAATGGAGGAGGAAGGCTTGGCTCATGTCCGTCAACCAGACTTACTTTGATCTACAAATGAGTCAGGTCATTCCATGGAAAGTGGAATTTAGGAAGTTTATTCTTTATCGAGGCTGGGGAAATTGGGAGTTGAGGTCCACATGTCTTAAAGTTGCCAACTTTGAGAAACACTGCTGTAGATAATCATGGCAGTTGTGCTACGTACTTTGTCTTTTTCTCCAGACCATGTGCTGATGGAGCGTATGCATTTTTTCTCAAGTTGTTTTTTTTAACCTCTCAAATCTCCAGCCAGTAGATGAAATCAAAGCCTTTCTGAATAAATAAATCCTGGTATCTTCTCTTCCATTTCATCACCCTTTTGTTTTTCTAACAGTAGCTTTTAATCTCTGTGTTGATTAGTCCTTAACAGAGGTTTCATAGACTCTAATTTGGGAGCCACCCACGAGATTCCCTGGCAAATGCTATAGAAATTCCATACAGAATCTGTGTTTGCATTCAGAGCAACTCTGCGCATATTTTTCAGAATTCAGAAGTCCCCATAAGTTCTGAGAACCTTGGTGTTCGATGTACCTAGGACCAAAACTACAGAATTATTCCTTCGTATATGAAATCAGGATTGCACAAAAGGTACATCTTCCATAGCAGAAAATGTTGCAGGTTTTTGTGAGTGGAAGAGTGCATGTGGCATAATCTATCCCTGTTGTTTACCAGCTACACTTTTGTTATTGCTTTTTAAAGTCACTTTTAGACAAATATCCGACAAATATTTTGTGGAGATTACTGGTGGCTGGATGTTAGGGAGAAGGAAACATTTCTGGCCAATGATAAACTGTGCATGAAAATCCTACTTTATTTAGTCTTTCTTGGATTAGTCTTCTGACGGATTGTTCTGAAATCTGAAGGACGTTGACTGTGCATTTCTGTTCAACAAGACCAACACCTTGAGCATGCTTATATGGATTTCCCAGGTTTTTTTAAATTATAATGGAACAATCTCAGTTTCTTAATTCAATGTATTCCATTTTTATTGAAGAGAACTTCAAAAGTATATGAAGTATCATTAAACTGTGAACTTTTCCATGTGCTAGCACAGATTTCTCCTGCCTGGCACCTCTCAGATGTACAGTATTGGACTTCAATTCAGCCATTGTCCAACTGGCTCAGTCATTAACTAGGTCAGAGATAAATGGCCTGCTGTCCTTCAGAAAAAATATCATCCAGTTCTTTCCATTGACTATGGTACTTTGGGCTGATGGAAACTGGAGCCCAAAATACCTGGAGCTATTAAATCACTGGTGAATTCTCAAACGAATCCTGAAGCCACATGTTAGTTGTGGGCGAACAAGAGAAGCCAGCATAAATTTGTCTGATGTAATTGGATATAATTCTGAAAGTCTTACATGGGTTGTGTAAGATCATCAGCTTGCAGCAAGAAATATCTCTATCCAGATCATGATGTGCTGACAATGGAAGAGGACTAACAACTCAGGTTTGGCCAAAGTTAATCATGCCCATTCAGAGCGATTATACAGATACCAAAAACATGTTTAGCGAATACTTTATTGTTGAGCATAGCAGTTTCCTCAGTGACAGCGGAGAAATGAAAAGCAAGAGGAGAATGCAGGGTTGATCAGTTGATTGCTATCTGGCCAGGTGAGGTTCTTGGCAGCTGTGTGTTTATGGAACAGTTTAAAAGATTTTAATTAATTGTAGGGATTGTGTGTGTGTATGTGTGTGTCAAGAAGGTAACCTACAAAAGCATTTCCGATCAAGCTTCTGGCAATTGCTATCCAATGGGTGGAGTACATACTAAGAGGATTAATTAGCATTGTTTTGTGGGATTTTCAAACCATTCCTATTTGGCTGTACATTCATTTGTAGTGCAAAGCTAAAGCCACTTTTCCAAGTAGTAATCTGGGAGGAGAACTCACAATCTTTATCATATGATAGATGTAATTATTTTATATGGAAAGAGATATTTTGGATTTGAATGTAGCTCTTCTGAAGCCAGCTATTTCTTGCTTCTTTTACAGTTGTGTGAATTTTATATAGAGGTACTGGCTAGGGGATTCTGCTCAAGTTACTAAGCTTGAGAAACGCTGATATACAGTAGATAAATGCCATTGCTTGGTGCTGAATTAATTTGACCCTTTTTCTATAGGTACAACAAATCTGACCCTCCATTGTCAACTGATGCCTTTCCTTTTCCTGGCCTTGGGTATTTCCCACACCCCAAATTTGGCATAAGATCTGCTTCTGAAGGCCAGGAGAACCATTGTCCAAGCCAGGAAAGAGGCTTGCTCATTCTATATATTGGGCTGACATCAGCATAACTTATTTAATTCATTTGCATCATTTAATTGACTAAAATGGAACCATCACTTGAGGTTCAGACAAAGCCAAGGAAAAACTTCCAGGAAGAACCATCGGTGTACTACTAGTTTAATTTCTAAATGAGTTTAAGGGGTGGGCACAGCAGGAAGCCATGAGCAGGAGCTGTTTCTTACAAGCTTAGTCTTGCATACTTAGCTTTTCCCCACCACCCACCCTGTCTTCCTTTTTTAACAAGCAGTGTGGTCTTGTGCATTGATTATGCTCTAATGTGAAATTGTTCAAGCCTCTCTCTCTTGATCTGAGTCATGCTCATAAATCACAAGACTTTATTTGGCTTCTGGCTGGTGAAAGCACTGAAATAATCATGGCAATAAACAAGAATTTGTTGTTGATTCAGTGTCCCCTCCTACCCCAAACTCTTTCTGCATTTGGGAAGGTGGTACTTGGGGATTTGATTTACAGCTCCTATTTAGTGTTTTTAATTAAGAATTTACACAATAATTTGTGGCTACATGATTAGGTTGGGTTTATCTCATGAAGCAATCTAGAACAGTTTGGTAAATCCCAGGGGCGCATACCAGCTTCCTCAGTTATTCAAACCAACTGCTGTTGAGCTAGAGTTGTGTTGTTCTCCACTTTTTCTTCTTAAAAAAAAAAAGAAATGGGAGAGAGAGAGAAGTGGATGAGCTTGGATGTAGTTTGATCTCTGCTAGAAAGGTCAAAGGTCCAGTGACTCATAAACAAGGAAAGAGTGCTTAGAGCCAGAAGGGCTTGTGTTGTGATTGTAAAACTATATTCACCCACAATGGTAGGCAGCTGTATAAATGACAAACTATGCAATAGTAAGAGTTGTTACTATAACAGCCACATCTTCACCTGTGCTACATTTATGACTCCATAAACATGGGTTTATTTAACAGCTGTGGGAACATGTATGGTTACTTCATGTGAAAGGTCATGTCTCCTAAATTTTAGCCTGCAAATTAACTATTTCAGCTGGGGAGGTTTGTAAAATATGAAGCTTTCTATTCAAATGCACACATATGTAAATGAACATACACCTTGTTACCATGGAAGTGGGAAAAGAGGAAGAAGAGCTAGACATAGAAATGCTCTTGAACCAATGGAAAACGTGGAGTCCAAATTTAATTTGACAGTAACTAAGAAGTTGACTTCATATTCTTTGATTGGGATGTTTCTCCAAAACTAACTATATGTCTGTCCTGAGGAATTATCTCCAGAAAATGTTGACCTTCTGAAGGTATCATACCACCTTTTAACAATTTTAGCACTATGGTTGTAACAGTCCAGAAGACTTATCAATGTCCACAGTTCAGCAGGCATTTCCTCACCCAAAAAATACCCCAGTGATGCTATATCTGGAATAACGTATGAAAAAAGTCAATCATGACCACCAAAGGCATCTTTGCTGCCACTACCACAGACCCCAGCAGTTTTTGGAGGAGGAATTAGAGTAAGAATATTGCTCCTTAAAACTAATATATTTTTATCCTATTTGATAAGAGTACGATCATAGGAAGATAACATCCTCAGCTGAGATGGACTTACTCTTTTTAGAATGATAAAACATGCCTTAAGAGGGACAACGGTTATGTGTAACTGAGGTGCCTCCTTTTTCTCACATGGTCACTAAATTCAAATGATATTCCAGATTATATATTAGAAAATGATCAGTCTTGACACCTAAATGACTTGGGCTTCAAAAAAAGAAAAAAAAAGAGAGAAAGAAATAGGTTTTTATCTGGTTATCCTATAATTGTGAGACAAACAGGACTTGGTAAGAACTAGATTGGGAAGTTTAAAAAAATCCAGAAAAAATAAAAACCAAACAACTTCCGTATTGTTCCCAAATATAAGGCTACATCTATACAGTCACTAAGAAATCAAACTCACTTGGTTTGTAGTTGACTGTAGTATTGCTCCATTTAAACACTGTATCACCATGGCAGAACTGTTGTTGAATATTCTGTGTGCATGCATCATTAGAAGTCTCCAAATTCAACCAATTTCTGTTGAATGTGGAGATTTATTTATGTATTAGATTTCTATGCCGCCGAAATCCGGAGACTCTCAGCAGCTAACAAAAAACAAACATTAAAAACATTAATTAAAACATTAAAAAAACAACAACATTAAAATAAAATAAAAAACCCGGCAGAACTAGAGAGGTGGGCTAAAAAATATTTCATATATAAAAAAGGGGGCGAGGATGGCTGGTGATCAACCAGCCACCTCCAAGATGATGATGATCCCCCCCCGGAACCGCAATAACAGAGATCCTATTAACTCTACTGAACTTTAATGAATGTTAAATGTAAATGAAACCCAACTGAATTTTTGCCTAAGAGTGTTTGAAGCATGAGTCAAGTTACTACTTAAAAGATAAGAGAAGCCCTTAGCCCAGAAGAATGTAGAACTGTGCTTTAGGAGGTATCAACAGCACATGTAACACCCCTATGAAACAAACCACACCATATGGCTCTTTTGAATCGAGGCTAAGAACTTGTGCGCACGCGTATGTTAGGCAAGAGAAGTGAAGGGAATTTAAATTACACGTTCAGAGAATATAACAAGGTGGCTCATATTTGTTTAGTCCTGAAGTTGTTGTGAGCTGCTTTGGATATGGTCAACAAGTAAGAGGCTGCTGTCTAACACAATGTTTCTGAAATCCCTACTCATAACCATGTCATTCCAGAAATAACAGTGGCTAAACCAACAAACCCCTCTGACAAATTTTCCAAGTTGATTCTTGATGCTAATTAGCAAATTTTGGAAGCTGCTTGGGGTTCATCATGAGAGACTTTCTAGGATTTTCTCCGGGTAGGGAGGAGGTAGACTGTAGAATATAGATGAGATCAGTTCTTAAAAAGAAATATACAAAAGGAAAGAAAGGAATCAACCTGTTGGTATTTCCTTCCTTCCTGCTTTCTTGCTTTTTTTCTTTCTCATTTACTATCGCAATCCTTAATCTGCTTCATGGCCATATAATTATTTTAATAACACTCCCTTTAGTCTTTTTATTAGTGTTATTTCTACACATCTACTTAAGAGCAATAAATGGTAATTAGCAATTGATCTGCTGATACACACATATAAGATGCTACATACTGATTTAACAAATTTAGGCTTAGTCATTTGTCCAGGACTATATTCATGTGAAAAAGCTTAATCACAAAACTTATGTGAGAAATGTATCTGCTGTACTTTGGGATCTGAATACATGGCAGATTCCAAGTTCTTCAGATTGTTTATAGTAATTCAGCGGAGTTACAAATATCAGAAGAGATCAGGTATAAACCTCTGAAACTGTTCTGCACCCTATCTCCATCTTTTGTACTGATGAATCTCTATTTCTCTTTCAAGTCTACTTTTACTCTTGGCAGATTCATAGCTGGATTCATGCAGGGTTTTTTTTTTAGTCACAACACAGAAATATTTTCTCAAAGCCGCCTTCTGTGAATTGTTACAGCTTCCCAGAGTAGCCTTCAGCCTGGAGAGTCCCTGGAGGCATGGTCCAATTCAAGGTGTTAGTTATGTCTTATAAAGCCCTTTAAAGCATGCGTCCAGGCTATCCAAAGAGCCATCTTGCCCCAATGGGATTGGCCTTCCCACTCCTCCAGCAGAAAAGACTTGCTGTGGACCCCATCGATCAAGGAATTTTGGCTGGAGGGGTCAAGGAAAAGAGCCTTTTTCACTGTGGCCCCCACTCTGTGGAATAATCTGCCCCTGGAAGTGAGCCTTGGCCTTCCAGAAGGCTTTTGGCCTTTTGGCTTTCCAGAAGTGCCTTAAACCCTAGTTTTGCTTAGGTTCCTGATGGGGGCACTCTTTGCTGTCCATCCCCTTGGTTTTTAGCACTTATTTAGATCTTATTAATTTTGACTGTTTTTATATTTAACTTTTTTCTATTTTTGTAAACTGCCTAGAGATGCTTTATTAGTGAGATAAAGAAGGAAGCAGAATATAAATGTAATAAATCAGTCAGTCAGTGAGGAACCTCTGCACAACCGTTCCTATGCAATGAAGCTTCACTGTAAATGTATGAAGTAAGAATGGAAATGCTATGGTGCAGGGGTCTGTATGGCACTCATCACCATATTCACCAATACTCAGGTATTCAGTTACTTTATTGGCCAAGGAATTTATTTGGTTAGACATGCAAGGAATTTGACTCCAGTACAACAGGTCTCAGTATTTGCAAGACAACAATATAAGATAATACATAACAATGTTAGTTAATCGGTAAGCATGCAGCATTATAAAGTGTAGAATTAATAGGTATGTATGCACATTAGACAGAACCTCTGAGTTAATTAGAATTCTCTACCTTCTGCCCTGTCTATCATGGAGCATCATCATATAGCATGAGTCAAGTATTTATCTGGATGATGGCACGGGGGAAAAAGCTCTTCTTGTGTCTGGTAGCTTTGGTATGCGGTACCCTGTAGCGCCTACCAGAGGGAAGAGGTTCAAACAACCTCTGTGTCCGGGGTGAGAGGGGTCTGCAGGGGGTCTCCTCCACCCTTTGCTTGACTCTCTCAGTATACAGGTCCATTATGGAGGGCAGGTTAGGTGCAATTATTCTTTCTGCAATCTTGACTATATGTTGGAGTCTGTACCTGTGCTTATGGTAGTAATTGCACAATAGCACAATCCTGTACAAGAAATGGCCACTGTATCAGAGCAGAGACAGGTAGATAAGTAAATCACAAATTCATGTTGTACAATTGTGGCATGAGCTCCGCCCCTTTTTTATGTTTGTCTATCACATGTACATACAACTCTGGTGAGTTTGTGTCACAATACCATAACATTGCTTTCATAATTTGATTACAGGCATCTCTGTTTGGGTGTGATCACCCTTCCCATTGAATTCTAAAAACTGGCATGAAACTGGATTTTCTGATGTGAAACAAGGAGAAAGTTGTTAAACAAACAAGCTGTCACATTATCTAGAATTAATCTGTTTAATTTGTCATTTGCTGAATTTAATGCAAATTTATTTTTTGCTTTTGCCCTTTTTGGAATGTGTTCTTTGGCATGCCATTCAACGAACAATAAGAGCACCTATTCTGAAATAGGTTGTTCACACCTGCCCTTTACATTTGCAAGAAATCTGTTGTATTCTACAATTATTGGAGCTGCTTTTAAAAAAACATGGTTTTCCTTGTGGAATTCTGTGGCAGTGAAAGTTGGACTTAGAACTTGGATAGAAAGAATATTCTTTTGAACACTGAACATTCTTTTGAACTTTGATTCTGGAGAAGACACCTGAGAATACCACAAGCAGCCAAGAAAAGAAACACATGGATCATTAAAGAAATCACCTCACAATTCTCACTTGAGGTGTAAATGAGCAGGTTCAAATTATCATATTTTAGATACACAATGTGGACACTTAGCTTTCCTGAGAACTCTACAAACATGTGAAAGGGGAAGGACAAAGAAGAAGACCAGCCACAAAGTGGATAGACTCAGTTATAGTAGAGATGGATACACCATTAGATGATGACCATTGGGATAGGTCATCTGGAGAAGATCTATCTATGTGGTCTATCTAAGAATCATCATTAGTGGCACATAATGAAGGAGAAGGAAAAGGAGGAGGAGGAAGAGGAAAAGGAGGAGGAGGAAATGGAGGAGGAGGAGAAGAAAGAGAAAGAGAAGGAGAAGAAGAAGAAGGAAGAAGCAGTGCAATCAAGTGATAAGAATTGCCTGACTCTGGCATCACACTTATTGCTTAAGCTTGGGAAAATCACTGTCTCAGGTCTATACTGCAAGATTGCTGATAGCATAGAAAAATACACCTTTATGAGTTTCCTAGAAGAAAGGAAAGAGGGGAAAAAGAGATTTAATAACAAAGTTGTGGCTTCATTTCACACTTTGCAGAAGGCCCCGAAGCCCAAGATGGTAGCCACAATTATGAGACAAATGCCCCTCCCCTTTTCATGGGCATTGTGACACATGTAATAAAGGGCAGGACACTGAAGGCATGGTCGTGGCTCCCATCTTAATGTTTTTGAACCTCCTTCCCTGCAGAGCCCCCTGTGTGTTCCCAGAACTACACTGAATTGTGTGGACCTTCACTGAAAGGTCATTTAGACTGGATCAGAAAGGATCCACCAGCTCTCCATAAATCCCTAACCAACGTGGCCAATGACTATTGGAGTTGTAGTCCAAAACATTTGGAGAAAGCCGGTCCAGTAGGACCTGAAGAATTCCTGTTCAAGAAGTCTTGTTCAGAATCAATAAACTATAAAGGTATATCTCCCTTTTGTGTGTTCCATGTGTGTGTATCATATTGGGTTCGGATGTCTTAAATTCGTTGTCTTTTTTTCAGCACATACCTCAATCGAAGCTGTTCAAATACAAGGGAAAAGGGAAGGGAACTGGTACAACAGCAATATTTACATCTGATCACAGGGCAGTGAATTAATTAATCTTCCACTGTACAGCTTCTTTGTAATGTATAGCAAGAGCTGACATTATTGTGTAAACAGGGAGTTTAGCATATTTGCAAACTGGTATAAGTTACTTTGATCAGTTGATCTCTCCTTGTTCAAGACCCGCTCGGAGGCGGTCCCTTTTCTTTCTCGTTTCTCCTTCTTTCATGGGACAAAGATTGGTAATCCTTTTTATACTGCTCTCAAATCCACACTTATTATTTCTAGCTTGGCTGGTTCCAGCTACAGCTTTGTGAAGTGTTGGAGTTTTGTTCAGCTAGCTTCCTTCTTCTCTTTTAATTCTTTAATTCTTTTAATTCTCACCAGCGAGGACTTAATGATTCAGATTTAGTCTGGATTGATTTTCTCTGTAGAACCACCACTAACAAAGAAGCCAAAGGTACTAAATGGAAAAGCTTTAAATGCTTCTAATTCATTACAAGACAAATCAGAATCATTGTAACTAACAGTGGGAAGAGGGTGATGACAAACTATATGTGGACTTCAAGATTTTTCTTTCCTTCCTTCTTTCCTTTTCCATCCCTCCCTCCCTCCCTCGATGGAGTCAGAAAATATAAATGTGTAGCAGTAGAGCGTTTGATTTGCAATTAAGTCCTATGAAAAGCCAATCAACTTGCTTAACCTACTTTCAACAGTCCAGACTTTTTATATTTGGACAAGTTCCCTGCTATGAATCAGGATAAACAAAGCAAACTGAAATGTACTTTTTGTCCTAATCTGGGTTGCTATTCTTGGGAATCCACTTAGGTGAAATCCTCTGCTGGAAAAATCTGCTCACCCTTCACTTAGATATAAATAGTATATATGGTGGATTTTAGCCTTGATAACAAAATAACAGTTACAAAAATCTCGATATTGTATGTTAGGTGGGCCATAAGTTGAAAATCCATATTTTTGTGCTCTAATCCTTTTAGTAGGTTTTATCTGAATTATTCAGTATAGCCCTAGTAGTAGCAGGACCCTTTGACAGACCTAGAATCTGGTTCCTATCTTCCATCCTTAATTGTATTAACAGGATGATAGATCGTTCACCTGACTTAATTCTGCCAAAGTAGAGAATCCATTCCATTTATCTGAATGCTTATCACGGGTTGATAGCCAAGTGGGAAGAGTAGTGATAGAAAGGACACCATAGCTGCCATCAAAAGGTTGCAAAAATTCAAATGACCTACAGTGCCTCTTTGCTGCCAAGCCCCATGCCATTCGGATCCCTGCAATCCAAATATGGTAGTTCTACTATCAGCATAATTCTTGATGGTACTCTCTGTTTCATCCCTTTCTTTCTTCTAAGTTTTTTCTAATAGCAGCCATTTTAGTCAAGGTTGTCTCTATATTCCTCTACACATACAGTATATGAACATGGGGCAATTTCAAGAGTCCTAATCTCTGAATGTCTCCAAATGCACTTAGAATATCATCTGCTCACTTTTTCAACTGGTAGGTCTAGTTCTGATTGAAACAAATGTTTGAATATTCCAGAAGATGCTTCCTTGATAACTATGAAAAAAAATTGCAGCTAAACCAGTTACAAGTGTGATGCATTTCATATGCAGTTAAGAAGGCCTTGCTGCAATTGTTACAACAGTCATGTACAAACAGACAACAGTTGTTGGTACTAAATTAAAAGCAGCATGATTATCTGCTTTGCCAAAAGATAAAAAAGATTGTACTTGGGGAAAGAATGGTTTCACAACCTGGCTATGATAATAACAGTTTGTATCTTCCCAAGAAAGCAGTGTGAACATGCTTTGAGAATTACATGGGCTGAGCATTTGCAAAGCCTGACTTACAAAAGCCCCAGAATGGGGAGAGACTTGGCAGAGACTTCCATAGCCTCCCACAGTTGTCCTGAAGTAGCCTTTACCCCTTAATAATTTACCCCTTAATAATTTCAGTGTTAAGCAGGGACACTTGTTGCTGTAGTGCACAATGGAAGGAAATAGGTTCGGAATTATCATAGCTCACATATATAACAGCATTTTTCCTTTAATTTATTCCTCCTCTGACTTTTATACCAAAGTAGCAATCAGATGCTCAAATACTTTATTGGCCAAGCATGGCTAGATACACAAGGAATTTGACTCTGATACAGCAGCTCTTAGTATCAACTCAACTCAACATAGTAGCAACTCAAAACACTGCTGTTTCAACATCACTCAACAGCCACATCTGGATCAGTTTATGCTCTTCAACTCAATACATGTTTCCTGGATTGTCTCACTGCTAAGTCCAAGTAGGAAAATTGGGTCACATATATTGGGACAACATGTCCCCACGATATTTGTGGCCTGTCATAGAGTAAAATGGAGCCATGCTTTAGCCTACACATAGTCTATGAGATATTCTTTTTGAGAGATATTGCTCAAAGTGATAGAGGTGCATGTGTTGGAGTTCTTTTTTTATTTTTTTCAAGTAACATTTTTTTCTTTTGAAAAATAAAAGCCTTTTCCACTGTTCCCTCAAATGACACTCTCATAAAATGCTTTATTATCTGATTCTGCAATAGACAGACAATAGATAGGGAAATAAATAAATAGTCATGTATGTGAGTTGGATGGCTACATAAATTTAACCTACCCACCAATGACTAACTGACTGAATGAATGATAGATAATTAGATTATGATGGATGGATGGATACATATATAGGGAGATATCCATTTAGAACAAAATGAAGATAATGGTGGATGGATGGATGGATGGATGGACAACAGATGGACAGAGACACAGATAGAAATCCATTTAAAACAAAATAAAGATAGTAGGAATGTGATAAATAAAATAAAATAATAGAAACAACTAGCAGTGTAAAGGATTTTCTGTTTCATAAGGGAGAAAAGGTACACAACTCATGGAATGCAGGTCTTCTGAATTCAGTACAAAGCAAGATGGTTCTGGGGTACATAGCATTACATGGCACTTCTTACAAGTACACAGATCTAGCTTTTGACAACAGCAAGCAAAACACAACAGGAAACTTTCCAAGCTACTATATATCCAGCAAATGTGGTTCATTTCAGCTAGCTACAATAAATTTGAAATCCAATGCTTTTGAATCTTCCTTCACAGTTATGCGGCATATTCTCCACAAAATGTAGCTGAATTACATTTGTGTTTTATCAGGCTTCCACTGAGAAAGATAAGAAGCCCACAGAGCCATATTATGGAATGATGCAAGCTGGCATTTAACCGCTTTTGTTTCCAGTGGACTTGGATTATCAAGATGCTTCTCCACCATTTTTAAAAAAGGCACTGGACTGGAATAATTGTTTCTATTCATTCTTCCATTTTTATACCTAAAACTTCATCTGCATGTATATTTCAATTCTCCTGACACTTTCCTTTGTCCAGAAAATAATAATTCACTTATATTTAAGGAAGGGAGGGAACGGAGGAGGAGGGAGGGAGGAAAAGTGAGGAAGGAATGAAGAATGGGTGGAAGGGATGAAGGGAAGGAAGGAAAGAAATGGAAGGAAGGAAAGAAAGGGAAAGAAAGAAGGGAAGGAGGGAAGGAAGGAAGGAAGGGGAAAAGAAGGAAGGAATTGCTGATTGTCTATATATTCTCTTAAGATTTTTAAGACTCTTTAGATTTTTAATCTTAAGAAAATCTTAAGATTCTTAATATCTTAAAAGTTCTTAAGATTTTAAGAAAATTTGCCTATCAAAAAAGCTCTCAATAAATGTGGCTCTCTAAATTGGTCCATTGTCAAAGGACTAGAACATCAAAAAGAGACCCTCCCACATCCTCTGCAAGACAAGATTCCAACAAATGTAGTAATGTGACCATTCCATATGTTGCTGGAGTATTGGAGAAACTCAGAAGGATTTTCAATAAATATACATGTGCAATTCAGACCCATGAGCATGCTTAAACATAGATTGGTTCATCCTAAGGACAAACCGCCCAAGCACAAACAGACAGATGTCATATATGCCATTCAATGTAATGAAGTCTGTTCAGAATTTTACATTGGGGAGATAAAACAGCCTCTTTATTAATGTTTTCAACAATGTAAATTTGAATTGTCTGCAGTCCATTTGCATCTTAAAGACCACAGACATTCTTTTGATGACTGCAAATTCGAAATTCTTGATAAAAAACAAACTGGCTTTCAAGAGGAAATCTATTTATATAAAAATGCTAAGTCCTTCCATTAGTAGGAAAGGAGGAACCAGATTTTACTTGCCCCCTATTTACAATTTGGCTTTAAATTTTTTGCAAAAAAATAACCTTTCAGCAGACTCTGAAGTGATTATGCCAATCCCCAAGGCAATCTTTTTCTAAATCTTTATTGCTCACCTACCACTCTGTTTAGCTTGTTATGTGAGAACCTGTGGGTGTATCCTGTTTCCTGCCCTTTCTGAGAAACATATATATTTCTTACTATCTTTTTTCATATGAGATTTAAAAAGCCTCGTGGATAGGAATCAAACCATTTTCCAGTTACATCTAATAATAAAAGTCCAGGTCCCTTTTTAAGCAAGTTTGCATTTTTTGCAATTTTGCTATTTTAAAGACAGCTTGGTGTTATGAGAAATCCAGGCTCTGCATTTGGTTGTAGCTGAGAAGACAGTGATTCCTAAATATACTGTACTATGTTAGACTGCAGATTTCTAGCAGCTACCATTGCTATTGACTCATTGCCCCAAATAGAACAACCAATCTATGTTTGTAAAATGGGTAGGATCTCTTTCTTTTCAGTGAAAATTCAGGCCTACTGTCTCTATAGAAGAAAATATCCAAACCAAAGAGGAAGAAAATCCTAAACTATAGTATATTGAAAAGTTGGATTCCTGTCATGAATGAGCAAAAACGCTTTTCTGAGAGTCTCCGAGCCATGTTTCCTGTTGGAAATGTTGGTTTAGGAAGGCTTCCACACATGCAAAAATCATTGAAATGTGTTTTGCACACTGCACTTTCTGAATTGGTTCAATATATCAAATTGGATTGCATCAAAAATTCATTTTGAATCAATGCCTCCAGCCAGATGGAGCTCACCTGCACAGTATTTTCAACTCACCTTCTCCTCTTCCATACTTTTGCCAGTGTGCAATCTGGTCTCTAATCAGTCCTCACTGGCATTTTTGCAGTTCTACCTCTCCTTTTCCCTAAACATTAAATCAAGTTTTGCCCAAATCTGCTGTCTAAATGGTTTTCTTTGGTTTGAACAAGCAAATGAGAATTTTTTTAGAGAATAAGTTGACAGGGTGTGGTTTTTTTTTTTTGGAGAAGAATTATTTCTCATTGAAACACCTAAATGCTTACACAGGGAACCCAGTCATACACAGATAAATGGTCTCAGCCAAAATCCTGCATTTTGAATCAAGAAAAGCAAACCTTTTTTTAAAAATTCTTAAAGCTACTGGTGGAGATAGAGGCAGCGAAACAATTAGATAGGGGCTACCAAAAAGGACACTGAATAGTTGTACCAATACGCTGTGTCTAACAGCAGCTATGATTGATGACTGAAACCTCCAATGGACTTTTTGCAAAAAAATGAAGAAAAAAAATAACTTGTGATGTATAGCTTTGATGATTAGTCAGAACAGATTATAGAAAGAAATCATAATGTAACTTTAGAGAGAGGTTGAAGAATAATCGTACTTACACCTGTTGTGAAGAATATCAGAAGTCACTTTTTTGTATCTTTCTTTTCTGTTTTTCCTTTTCTTGTTTTAGAGAAAGTTTTAGCTTTCTCGTTGATTTCTTGTTTCTTTCCCTTACTTTAGTTTGCGTTAGTTTGTATCTTTCTTTTTAAAAGTTGTAATAAAAATATCTACATACATACATACATTGTTTTTTTCTAAATGCTTAAAAGTTTTAATGTCCTCATTTTAATCATGCTGAAAGTGATATTTCTATCTGTGTATCTGCCCACC
>JANHZU010001564.1:162189-173827 GCA_032468055.1 Acrochordus granulatus
ATCTATCTCTATCTATCTATCTATCTATCTATCTATCTATCTATCTATCTATCTATCTATCTATCTATCTATCTATCATCTAGCTCTATAGAGGCTTCCAGGCACTTAGATCTTCATTGTTTCATCCAGGAGCAGACATATTTTGAGCCAATATACATAAATAAAGGGGTCTTTGAGTTGAGAAGAAGCAAAGCTGTACAAATCGATTTGCGTTATCAGATGGAACAGATTCCGTCAACGGCAGCTCTTGTGCCACATTCTAGGAATGAGTCAGCTGTCTTTTGAATCCAACTGAATCCCAGATAGAAAGAAAGCCCTGTTCACATATCTGTGGGGAAAAGAAGGAATCAGAAGTATACTCTTAGTCTTCAGAATGCAGCATCTTGAAGCACCGAATCCACACTGAAGACGAGGTGCAGCCTTTGCGTGAAAGCACAGCGGACATTTGGTGGCACTGGGCGAAGAAAACCATGACATCACTTCCTAAATAATGCACCCCATGCCTCCCAAAATCCATAGATTGAAAATTGCATCCTTCTTTACCAGCAATGACCAATATTCTCCATATGAAAGCAGCCTACTAACAGAAGGGTTGAATGTCTGGACTGATGAGAGAGAGGCCAAGAAGGAGACTGAGATTCAGACACTTGCTCCATTCTTTTGATTTTCAGATGTTCAAATTATGTTTCGCCTTGTGTATGAGAGATTCCATTTTCCAAGGTTGTCATTTTTGAAGGAGATCTCTGAGAAGGTGATCTTCTTCTTCCTGCTTTCTCTCACTGACTCACTCGCATTCCCAGGAGACAATGCCAACGGATCTGAGCTTTTGTGGAACACTGCAAGGACTATGGAAGGAAATCAAATCCAGGGGGGCTTTGAGCTGGCCCCACCCATGACTTTGGCGAGCATGATGTTCAAAAATTAAGTCTGGTCCTCAAACTGGAGACAAATGTTTGCACATATGGGTTTCTACATGTGAAAAATCATATTTTATCATTCAGCCTCGGTTCAGCAGTACACTGAAACTTGGCAACTGGCTGTGATACAATATATATGCAACTATGATATCCTTGACAGCAACCTCTTTTAACTATTTTTGCAGACCATCTGTGCATTACCATTAAATACGCTTTGGGATAAAAGAGTTCATAGACACTGTTTCGTGTTTTGTACTGTAGGCTCTCCAAAATTTGCAAGCCTAGTCTTGCCAGTTCATAAAATGGAGACATGATTATGAAAGTGAAGAGAGAGAAGTGGTAAACCCAAATTTTACTTTCCTGCTATCACAGTTTTACCTGCTAAAAACAGAGTTGGCCATTCCACTAGATTAATACTGTATTGAATGAAGAACGAGAAGTTTCATTATGATTATTTTTTTCCCTGAGCGTTAATACATTTTAAATTCCAAGTGGATTTGTCCGTGTAGGTGTGTGAAGAACAGATAAGCTTAAAATAACAGAATATATTTCACATGTAGCTCTGATACCAAACCTCAAGGCTCTTGTGTCTATTTCTAAACCCTGCTAATCTCAATATAGTTTGTTTTTACATTGCAGAAAACTGGATCGTAACCAATCAGAACTCCTTGATAAATATTTTGCCTGTGTACCGTTGCACACAGACTTTTCCTTGATTCCACACAAGGAACTTTATGTTCATGTGCCCACTTGAGTTCAGCAACTCAACTGGCTCCAATAGTGTTACTGAAGCTTGGTGGCCGAGCGCTTAAGGCATTGGGCTTGTTGGCTGGAGAGTCGGCAGCCTGAGTTCTTCTCTCAGGGAATCTCCATGTGCTCATAAATATGAGAAATACAGAAATACATTTCTCCTCTTAACCAAGAGAAACAGAAATGTGGATATTATTTCCTTCCATGTTAAGATGTTCCTGATGCTTAAAGAAGATGATAGGTAGATGATAGATAGATAGATAGACAGACAGACAGACAGATAGATAGAACTTCTTTTTCTGTTTTCTCTATTTCACTTCTTTGTGCTCATATTTATTCTTTAATTATAAATGAATAAAATAAAGACGTTGATAACCCACTGATGATTTATGGAATGGAGAAGATATATGAAATTATCTTGGGAGGTTCTGAGGAAATCTTCGATAACCACATGAAAAGCTATTGCATTAAATTGTTCCAAAAATTCTAAATTTCTGGATAAAAATTTCAGGGACTGGTCCCCTCCCTCCTTCCCTCCCTCCTTCCTTAAGGACATATAGAATCATTAAAGGAAGAAATATATGCAAATCTTTTAGGAATGACTAATTGCAGTGCAGGGAGTGTGGTGGCCGAGTGGTTAAATGCTGGGCTTGTCGGCCGGAAAGTTTGAGACCCAGGTCCAAAGCATGTGAAAATGCAAGTCGATAAATAGGTGCCACCTAAATTGGTGGGAAGGTAACAGCGTTCTGTGCGCCTCAGCTATAGTCATGCTGGCCACATGACCTTGGAAGCATCTTTGGACAATGCTGGCTCTTCCGCTCTGAAACAGAGATGAACACTGTCCCCAGAGTTGGCCACAACTGGTAGGGGAAAACTTTACCTTCACCTAACTGCAGCACAAGCTTCACCGATGTATGAAGACTTATTATTTAATAAGTACCAATGCAGCCAGTAATAAGCACTAATAAAGTGCTGCATGGCAAATGTAAGGAAGAAGGCGCATTTCTGGTGAGAGAATGGAGAGATACAGGGTGACCCAATTCAACTGGCGTCTCTTAATTTCAGCTGAAAACCTCTTGTCTCAGTGTACACTATGCAATACTATACTCGAGACCATGCTTGACTGCTCCATAGAGACCAAATTACATTCAACATAGGGTAATTTTATAGTGAGATGTCTGAGCTTCTCAAGTTTAGCTTATAGAATGGAGAGCAAAGATAATGGCTCCAGATAGAACTGAATGCCAAAACTTCATTCCTGATGGGGGATGATTGAACGATACCTTGTACAATGTTTTTTTCTCAGGTCAACAAGTAGCCCACAAAACTTCTTCTATTGTACTTGCCAGGAATGATTTGCTGTTTTTATGCCACGAAAAATAAGTTCTAGACAAACTCTCCCAAAACTCAAAGCTGAGCCTTGAATGGCTTTTTGCATTTAAATCAAGATAGCAACATATCCATGCAAAATATTTACAGTAAGTCCATGCAAACAGTCCATCCAGCCTGTGTGATCTGGAATGGAAAGGCAAGTTCATGAAGAGGCATTGTAATAGGTCCAGAAACTAGTAGAATCTGGGGAAGCCAAGTGGTATAACCTTCTGGTTCCTGTAGCAATTAGGAGGATGTGTTTGGAGAAAGTATAACCGGTACATTGTTGCCTCTGTGCCATGGATGCTGTCAGAACTCCAGTAAGTGTTCCAGAGCAAAGGATGCATGGGAAATTCATATCTGGGTGATATTTTTCAGAAATGCTAAGAAACTGTCATTTTCTAACCAACTCTACATTAAAGCAGGATTTTGAAAAATGGTGAACTTAATTCTAATCTTTCTGCTTTTATCTCACAGCATCCTTTGCTTGGGTACTTTTTCCTTTCACCCATGGAAATCAATGGCCCAATAAAAGTAAATGCCTGGGGAAACCCAACCTGCTAAGTAACTTGTGGAATTATATAAACTGATTGGTTTTACATCTTTAAATAATTCACCAGATCATCTCAAATTTTGAATTCTGCCTATATTTTGAGAAAAAGTCAATTAATCCCCATTAAAAATCATTATTATAATTTTGGGAAGCTGATTGGATTGACAGAGGAAATTCCTAGTGACTGAATTAAGATTTGAATCTAGCTCTTCCTTCTTCCTTGCCTGCTGCTCTAGCTCTGCCACATTAAGTCTAATAATACTACAAGGAGAAGAAGACAACCAGACTAATAAATGTCTTGGATCAGGCTCACGGGACTACTTCATTCATGCTTAAGCATATGCCAGATCCTACAGGAAGCAAAACTGAAGCTGGTCTGAAGGTTCCAGCGTAAACCAAAAATGTTTGAAATCAAACCATGATGAATTGTTTCAAAGGCCTATCACATGGAGACGTAACTTTCAGGAAGAGAAATCTGAGTCTGGAATGCCCTTGTGGGCAAGTCATATGACGGAGTGTGAGAATGGACACAACCCAATTGTGGGGTTTCCAGTTTATAATTCCTGTGGCCATCCACTGGTTTGAAAAATCTTTACATCTTTAAAAAACAATTATGCAGACTTCAGATGAGTGGGCACTTTGGAAACAAGGCAGTGCTGTAAGTAATACAGCAAACATGACACCTCTGCTGAAATCTTTGGTCAGCACGAAATCTCTCTGTTGCCATCTCTTAAAACAAACTCTTGTTTTTCTGCTCCCTGCATGAAAACACCCCTTCCAGATAAAAAAGTTTGTATGTGTCTTGTTCCAGATGCCATTGCTCAAAAAATACAGGCCAATTTAACATAACACTAATTCTTTCTCTTGACTAAGGGCACTGATGAAATCCTAGCTCTTCACTTTAAAGCAAAGACAGCTGTTGGTAGCTGCTACACACAGGCAAATTTCCCCCACCCTTTTTCTGTTCAAAATATGCAGAACTTTTCGATGTGTGTTGTACAACAAACAGAAAATTTAGGATGATCCACCCAAACGTATTAATTATTTAAACGGGAAAGTCTTGTTTTGCTTTAAAATTTGGAGCACCTTTGGCTATGTTGCCTTGAGAAAAGGCCATTTTGGATTTGTGGTCTGTGTGCGTAGATGTGTCTTTGTTGTTCTTCATTACCAACTCATTCAGTTGCGCAATGCTGCGACGTCCTTGATAGATGCTTGATCAATGCAGGATAGGCTCTAATGGATCGCTAAAGTGTAGCTTCAGTGTAAGTATCCAACTAGGCTGAACTTTGATGCCTGGTCAGATCTTTCTCCTCTGTAAAAGGGGAGAGAAACAAAAGGCTTTTAGCCCTTGGCCTAATTTCAAAAATCTTCTGCAAACAATCAGTTCTGCTTCTTGCAACTGTGATTAGTTCCTTCCCTATCAGTTTCCCATGTGAACTGGGTGGGTAGAAAGCAGGGTGAGAGACAGACAGATGTCTGAGAAGAAAAAGAGGTCAAAAAGAAAAAAAATGAGATCCCTGACCACCTTGAGCTTTGATTGTCTTCCTAACTTGCTTAGCCTCACCTACCCACTGACACCCTCTGTTTATCTCCAAGGGACTACATGGCTGTCATTGACAGAAAAGAGATATCTATAATTCAGCTCAAAGTCATCTTTTGTCTGGCTCAGAGTCCATATCTTGCTCCTTTTCTGGTTTTTTTTCCCTCCCCCCTGCCCCCTTTCTGTGCTGACAAAAATCGGAGAAGCGGAAGAGAAAATTGTATTTCATTTGCTACATTTGACAAAATTCCAACAGTCTCTGTTGAGTGGGGACCCTCTGTCTGTTCTGAGTCACATAAAAATGTCTGGTGGACAGTTTGGTGTCCATGAGATGTTGGAGGAAATGCCATATTAAGGTAAATGTATTTATCAGGACTGCTGTTTCCAAACGAGGCCTTTGAGCACCAAGAGATCTTCAGAAGATTACAACTTATGGGAAAAAATAGCAGGGTTGGAGAAGGAAGAAAATACGGTTCGCATAGAAATTCTGCTTACTAATTTAATCTCGAGACCCAAAACATTTAACAAACGTATCATCTGCAGCCAAACTCCTGATTTTTTTTATCAGATACAAAAGTAATTCTAGTTTCCAATGCTTGCTAGCAAGAAGAATGAAACACATGATTGTTGGTCCCTTAATCTAGAATTTGAGCATCCCAGCTGAGTTTCATCATAACCAAAAATGTAAAACCATCTATTTAACCAAATAGTCGAAGAGCCGATTGAAGGTATTAATTAATAATGCTTATTTGATAATATTTCTTTCTCAACACAAGTGGAATGGAAATTCTGCTATGGTGGTTTCTGTCACAGGCACAGACAAAAAAGAATTGTACTGTTATACTTTGAGTATTCAGTCTTAAATATTTATGTATGGTTTGACAAAGAACACTCACATTATTCAGATTATATATACAAGTATATACAAATATATATATATACTAACCTGCTGGGGAAGAAAAGCTTACACAGCCTCAGTTATTTGTTTACCAAATTACTAGATTTTCCAGATTCATAAAAAAAAACCTTATATTTCCTGATTCATTTAAAAAAAACTTGTTAAAAAGAGCTTAGATGAAAGTAACCTCACCCTAGAAATCCTATTAGTACGTAGACAGTTAATTACTGCTTTTTCCAGAAAACATTCCCCAGAATTCCAACAGATCCTTAAAACAAAAAGAAAACCAGATTTGTGCCCCTGAAGTGTTCTTTCATTTGGATGGAGCCCTAACAGCAAATATGGAAGGAATTGCCAAGTTTGACTGTTCAACTTCCAATTTGCTTTTGATTAAATATCCATACTGTCACAGGAACATGTTGTATCCTGATATGTTTAGCATTATCCCAGAAGGCATGGAATAATAATAATAATAGGATAAGAAAGGCAAAAAAGTCTGGATACCGAATGTGACAATATCCGGAGAACAGAAGAGGAGGAACTGGGGAAAATCACAGAGTACAAAGACCCACAAATAGAAATAGAATGACTGTGGAAAAAGATAGCAAAGATAGTACCAATAGTCATAGGTGCCTTGGGTGCAATCTCAAAGCAACTGGAGCATGACTTGAGCACCATTGGAATTGACAACATCACCATCAGTCAATTGCAAAAGGCAGCTGTACTCGGAACAGCTTACATCCCGTGACAATACCTTTAACACCTTCAAACAACAACATCCCAGGTCCTTGGGAAGGACTCAATAGGTGGACAAAAATGCCAAATCCAGTCTAAACATCTGGCCGACTGTGTGACCAACCATAATCGAATCATTATTAGGAACAGGACCTAATTATGCCTCAATATCCTTTTTCTATAAGTAATACTTGCAACTATATCCTCTTTACTAAACAGAATAGAGAACACTTTATTATTATTATTGTGGTTTGTCACTCAGTCAGCCAGATGTTTAGGCTCGATTTGGCAATTTTGTTCATCTGTTGAATCCTTCCCAAGGACCTGGGATAGGTGGATGCTGTTCTTTGATCATTTTAAAGATATCGTTGCAGGGTGTAAAGTTCTGAGTAACGCTGCCTTTTGTAATTGATTAATGGTAATTAATCAATGCTGATCATGTTCAAGTGGTACTCTGTTACTTGCCCCAGCTCTTGCCACCCTAGCAGTTTGAAAGCATGTAAAAATGCAAGTAGATAAATAGGTACTGCCTAATTAGGTGGGAAAGATAACAGCACCTGTGCACCTTGGCATATAGCCGTGCCGGCCACATGACCATGGAAGCATCTTCAGACAAATGCTGGCTTCTTCGGCTGTGAATCGGAGATGCGCACCGCCCCTTAGAGGTGGCCACAACTGGCAAAACTACCTTTTTTACCAGTTGTTTTGGGATCACACCTGAGGCTCTTATTATTATTATTATCGTATCCCAGCAGGAAAGTCCTTAGTAGATGAAATTTGCCAGTTTAGAAGAGAAAAAAAGAGTGCATATCTCAAAGAAGCTTTATAGGATTCACCTTTGTAGGATTCACCTATAAAAATACTGCAGTTCATTACATTTCAGATTAGGAGCAGTATCTGGGCTGACTGTTGTACCCGGCAATCAAGATGGATTACAAGACTTTCTTTTAAGGCTACAATAAATATTTATTCTCAGCCTCCCTTGCAGGGCATTTTTCTGTCATTCCAGTTAGAGTGACAAAGAACCTGGTAAGGAAGTGCGAATGTGTATATTGTTCCATTGCTAAACTGTGTATCTTGTAAGAGAAAGGGAGGAGGAAAGAAAATCAGCTGAGTGAGCCAAATTCTTTATGAATATAACAGTGGAGCAATTAAAACAAATGTGATTTTCCAGATCAAAACTTCTGCCTGCTAATTGCTATATGGCACCTATCCTAAAACTACAAGTTTCCCTTCCAGCTGTTTTTATTTCATGATACATTTTGCAACCCTCCTGAGAGCCAAAATGGTGATAGTTAATCTGAAACACAGGATAGTTATCGAGTGTTTAGAATTTTGCCGAAATGCACTGTTACCGGGAAGATCTTTGGAGAACAATTTGTGTTCCATGCCATTAGCATTTTCTTTGCAATGTGGTTCCAATGAAGATAATTTATTGTGTTGTGGTGTAGTCTCCTTAAAGCATGTGGCTGTGACCATATGCAGACACGCTTGACGACACCTTGGAGCCCTTCCCTTCTCTGATGGTTATGGCTAAAGGCTGTAATGACTTTATGCACTTAACTAATAGGCACTCTTTGAGATGATCTATGGGGCAACACTGAAGCACTGAACATCTGTCCCAGTGGGTAGAGCCTGAGATTGTCAAAGCAGAATTATTGATTCCATTTAATATGTGTTCCACCATATCCCTCAGTACAAGGTGGGCAGAAGTTATTTTAAACTGTCCCCCCGCCCAAACCTGATGCCTATCAGATGTGGTGGTACGACAACTCCCAGGTTTCTCAGCGGTCACACGTGTTGAGGAATCTGGGAGTGGTTCTCTCAGTGCATCTGAAGGGAACAAGGTTTTGAGTTTTTAAAAGACTTTCAAACAGTTACATAGTGAAATCACTGAACTGATGAAATGGATAGTAGTAATAGTAATAATAACATCAATATCTGCCAATTTCAGATCCTTGGAAAGGACTCGATAGGTTGATAAAAATGCCAAATACAATCTAAACATTTGGCTGACTGTGCAGCCATCAATAATAATAATAATGTAGAATGCATCCTTGATTAACTGGACAGTTTTAAAAACTTGCAAGCAACAATGATTTGTCTAAAAATTATAATTTGTGGTTATAATTTAATTTGTTTTGTTGTGTTTGCCTCTTTGCAGATAAAAGATCAATAGATCAATATTGTGGATGGATGGACGGATAGATTGTAATCATGCTTGATAGAACTGTCTTGATTTCCTTGTCTCATATGTAGGTGGAGAAACTGGGAACACCAGTAATTGAAGACGTGTTTTGCCATTATGTTCTCAGTGACTCTCATCTAGCAAGGGTATTGTGGGAGAAGGAAGAGCAGAGCCAGGGGTTAAGAGGGTTGAAATTTGTGCATTTGCATGCACAAATGACAAATGTCCAACCCCTCGTGAGGACCATTAGCCTTATCTGGGGAGTGCAGCTGTTCAGTGGGCAATTGGAGAAATTCTTATGACCTTGTAGCTTCAATAAACTTGTAGATTAGAAATGAATTGTCTAAGCCTGATCCTTTGCATCTAATGTGTTTCTCTTCTCCTTATAATGGATCTCTTGGAGCAACATTCCTGGTTTAATCATTTCCCTACATTTTCATGAGCCAATACGGAACCAAGAATGCCTTGGACTGAAAAAGAAGCTTCCTAGGTGCAATGAATGACTCAGATTCAGAGCTGTTTTGATGGACACTGCAAGTTGCATTCAATATTAGGTGTCAGAAGTGTTATGTCCAACCAGTTCAAGAGAAGGTTAATAGCAAGTCAATGTGCTCATGGTTACAACTGCATCCACCATTCCCTTGGTCTCATTTTTTTGACAGATCGATTTGTAAAAATATTCAAAGGTAATCTTTCATTATACTGAGGCCTCAGTTTAGCGATCATTTTTTCAAACTCAGAAATCTGGTAGGCTTTGAATATTCTCCATGCTTAATCTCCTGTATCTACAGAAAAAAAAATGTAGCTCAGAGTCAAAAAGAGGAGTCCTTGGTGCTCTCTGAGTTTGGTTGTTTCTTGCAGATGTTTCATTATGTAACATCATCAGTGCTAGAAGGGAGTGGAGTTTGCTGATGATATTATCTAGCTGGGTAATGAAATGTCTGCAAGAAAACAGCCAAGGACCCCACAGTTAATCTGTTGTTATTACTCTTCATTTTCTAAAATATGGGATTTTTCTTTTCTATCTACCTTTTGGCTTATCACAACTACTCCTTAGTGTCTTCCTCCCATCCCTTCATTCTGAAAATTCACATGCATTAACAATGAGATTACAGATTGAACTTTTGGACTTCCAGAGGAATCTTAGTCAGATGCCAGTGGAAGAACCGGTATGGCTTGAATCTCCAGCATGTTGCAATGAATTCATTTGCAACGTTAAGTGTTGCTTTTCTTGCTGTGGATAATCCAATAATTTTTGGTTCCTGCGGTTGTGAAACATTTAATGGCATGCCATAACAAAATGAAGCCCTGCTGCTTAAAATAGTCAAGAAACATCATATTCATTTTTGTGGGCCTAATGTCAAAAGGAGTTATGATCAGAGGCTGGAAACAAATCTTGGGAGTTGGGAGTAGCATGGAAAGAGAACTTAAGAGCTATGCAATACAACTCATTGTATAAAAACTGATCATGGGACAGGCAGGAGGCGGTTCTGGTGTCTAGAACTGCAATGATTCAAAAAGGAACACAGACACAGGAAATAGATAAACATGGTGTCATCTATGTCATCTACGGTGGCTTTGTTTCCAAAATGATAGATGATTTCAGAGAAGCAGTTAATAAGCAAACAGTTGACTTTGCCCAATGCAGCCAAGTTTCTAATTTGACTCACCTCGCCGGCTGGCTGGCTGTTCTGCCAATTCAGAACTCACAATAGGTTCGTATCACTAGGAAGTGCGGTCCATTGTTATGTGCTGTGATTTATCATCACTGAGGGTAAGTGACCATATTCTACTCCTTTTTCCTCCGTTTTGAGCAAAGATCTTCATTCTAGATAATTTCCACTTTTAGAGCTTTGTTGTGAGTTGGGCCTGAATAAAATTGAACAGGTAACCCCAAATCTTCAAGAAATAGAATAAGAAAGGAATGGAGTCAAGTAGATGGAAAAAATGCACTCCTTGCTTCAAGCAATCTAGGCTAGATCAATTTTCATTTACTCTAGGGCCATCTCACTCTATGCAAAGTTTCCAGAATGTGAAAACTGAATCCAAAATAGCCTTGATTGGTTAATCTAAGCTGAGCTATCATTAGTTAGTTTCTATTGTTTAAGGGTTTTTCCTTCCTCTTGATTTTATTTTTCTTATTAGATGGGAAGGCAATAATCCTGACTGTCAATTCTCAAATTTCTATAAAAAGTAAAAATTATTGTCTGAGCTGTTAATAGGCCTCTGTGGGTATCCGTAATTCACTTTGGAGTGTTTTCTTTTGTATAACAAATAGGATGCTATTTGCTTCAATAAACCACTCGATACCGTTCCATTGACCCTCTCCAGTCATTTGAGTAATATCGGACATACACAAAACAGCTTCTGCACAGCGCTCCAGAATAACTGGAGTTATTCAAAATTACTAATAAGTATAATAAGAATGGAATCAGGTGTCCCTTCATTGCGGTTGATAAGGTCTAGTACATTCTCATAGTTATTTGGGTAAGGATTCAGCTGAACTGTAGTGAAAAATTATCCTTCTCTTGGGGTACAAGAGAGAGTTTTCTCAATGAGCCTCCATAGACAAGCCAGTTGCGTTAGTGGTTAAGGCAACAGGCTAGAAACTGGAAGGTTGTGAGTTCTAGTCCCACCTTAACCATGAAAGCCAGCTGGGTGACCTTGTGCTGTCTTTCAACCCAAC
>JANHZU010001564.1:266112-280259 GCA_032468055.1 Acrochordus granulatus
GCTCACTCCTGGGAAGATCAGCCGATATTCCTTCCAGTGGCATCACCACACTCTAGTATGACAACTGCTGAAAACTGACTGGTTATTGCTTGTAGAGGAAAAAAAATACTATGAATGCTTAAAATAGTTCAGAAGTGTGGACAAGAAAAAGAATTAAATTTCTTAACTGTGAAGAGTGACTTAAATAGACACATTCCATTTGGGAGGAGAGAGAGGAGTATGTCAAGCAACCAACTAAAAATTTGCAAAGTAGTTTCCGTCTACGCCTTTATTCTGCAATATCAGAAGCTGATAATATTAAATTTCACAGCAGCTCAGAACTGGTAACCATCTGGATACAGGAAGGGAACAGTAAACCTTATCTTTGCATCTTTCTTTGACGTTAGACCATTGTTTATAATAGGCAGGAGGCCAAACAGAGAGCTATGGGTGTTCTTCTAAAAGAGATGTTATCTTATGGAAATAGGAGGAGACTTCGGAATAATGAAGCATTGTAGTGAGAAGACAACCCAAATAAAATCTAAATACAGATGAGATTTTAAATTTAAAGCTTATTATGCAAAGGCTGCTTGGAAAAAGACTATTGGGGAAGCCATTTTAATGATGATGATGGCTAGTTTATTTTTATTTATTGAATTTCTACTCTGCTTATCTGGGTTTCCAACAGTTAAGGCAGCTTGCAGCGATTAAAAAAAGCGAGAGAGAAAGAAAGAAAAATCCCCAAGCAAAATACAAGCTGAGGCAATATTCAATCAGTGTAAAAAGCAAATACTGGAAGCAATTACAAATTAACCGTCAAAAACCTGGGATAAGCATAGAAGAAGAGTCTAATCAATAATGTATTTGTATGTTCAAAGGATGATTTCTGCTTTTACTCTTAAGGAGTTCTGTTTCTCAGATGATCTTTCCTTTACATGACTTATTATACTTCCATATTCCTGCCTCCCATACTCTGTAATGGTGGGCAGGATTCAACCGATGATTTGGTATTTGAGAATAAGTCGTAGCTTTCTGAGAAAATGGTTTTGTGTAAGAATGGAGGTGCTTCCCTGATACAGATCAGGCATGACCAACTTTGGAAACTTTAAGATGTGTGGATTTCAACAATGCTGGCTATGCTATGGTGGGTGAGGAATACTGGGAGTTGAAGCCCACACAACTTAAAGTTGCCAAGATCAAGAATCTCGTTGCTTTTTTTATTTTATCTTCCTCTTCTTCTGATGAAAGGAGTTCCTGGGGAAAGGATAGGAATTGCAGATATTACATATTAAGAAGGTCCCTAACTAATTTGGAACCCTTTAACATGACATTTGTACCTACAGCAAACTTCAGATGAAAAATTAAGTCTACTTTCTTAAAGGGCATAAAAAAGTAAATAGAGTAGGTGGGATTTAGCAGATTCATATGGAACTTGGATGCTGTACTCAAAATAATCATTATGACCCAACCATAAAAAAAGAAATATCTTTTTTTTTCTTAGACACCACTACTCTTTTGCCAGAATATTCATTATTAAAATTTGTGATGTTCCTAACTCTTTCTGATGACAATGGCTTGGATATGAATAAATGCATATGCATATGTGTGTTTGTGTGTATGCATAACCTTGCATTTTAAATGCAAGGTTGGATTTAATTGTTGAATATATATATACCAGAGAGACTCTTTCCTCTATAGGGAGACTTTTCAAGAGAGATCTGACAAGGCCTTAAAAAAAATGGACGCGATATGAGAATACAGTCATTCCTAGTTAAAGGTCACCTTGGCTTTTAATCTAAACTGTCATCCTTTCTTTCTCATTAAAATATTTGATAAGAATTCTTTGCTTGACCGAACAGCACAGAATACCCTAAAAATGGCACCCGTTGCTCTTGAAGTGGTTGCTGTGTCGTGGTAAATAATTATCTGCCTGTTAGAAAATAACATAATTATCTGCATCATATGCAAGTAACAAACAAAACTGTGTATTTACACAATGTTAATCTACACTTTAAGGATGAAACATATTGCAAAATCAAATTTTCTTTCAAAGTTGGGATTGGGTTTTTTTTTTGGCCTCCAACTTGAATCTCTCTATTCTTCCTAATTTCTGTACTATTCTATAGCATAGACTATTTTAAGTCCTACAGTACTGAAATCAACTGAAAGGTAGCCAAATCCAAGCAGGTTTATTTAAAACATCTCTAAAGGGAAATATGTCCTACAATTGAGCAGAATCCTGATGATTACATTTTATTTTTCATTTATTTATTACATTTCTATACCGCCCATCTCACCTAAGACATGACCAATCCATTTAGTGCCTTGGCAATGTTACAGAGATGGCTTCTGTAACAACTCTGAAATGTTCTTATGATTTTCTATCTAAGTGTTAACAAACCTTAGCTTGCAAGCACAGACAGGATTGGTGAGTTGCTGTCATATTCTGAGACAGAACAGCCATCATTAATTGATTGATTGATTGTTTATGTGCCAGCAAATCAGTATTTGTGGTCACCGTAGAGGTAGATTGTTTCCAGGCAATCTGTGACCTCGTGGTCTTCCAAAAGTGCACCTTACGGTCATGGCAGTTGAGTCCATCCACCTTGTGATGGACTCAGGGATGTCATCCTCTTCTCGTTACTTTTGCCTTCCCCAGCATTATGGGCTTTTCAAGAGAGCTAGATCTTTACACTGTGTCTGTGATCTGATAAATTGATCCTGGTCATCCGTACCTTGACAGAGAACTCTGGATGTAGAACAGGCATATTGGCAACAAATGCTGGTAATTACTGTTATAGTACAACTGGACAATGCCAAGTTGGGGGCAGGAGACTGAAAGAAAATTCTGCAGTACTCAATAATATGAATAAGGCCATCTTCTTTGGATATATAATTGGGTTTTTGAATCCACACAATAGAAGGAGAGAGCAGATTGCAAACTTCAGGTTGTGTGCCAGATGCTTTTTTCCCCTAAATATCACTGAAAGGGAACAAAGTATGCTCCTTTATATTATGCTGGTTTTCTACCTAGAGAAGGCAAGTAGAAAATGTGATTCTTTACCTGCAGAAGAAAACAGGACCTTCCACCACCCTTAGAACTCCACCTCCCCCCAAAAAAACCCTTTGCAAAGTGAGTGAATTATTCTTCTATAGTTTCATTTTACTTGTAAAATCCAATATTAAATAGACCTCCCGAGAAAGCCCCCCCCCCAAAAAAATCAAGAAACTATCCAGCAAATGTAAATGGTACTGGCTATTTCATGAAACCATTTCTCTCTGAACTAGAGGTAGTCCTCAACTGGTCACTTAGCACTGTTCAAAATTATGAAGGACCCAAAAAAGGGGAATTACAACCCAGATTCGAAGTTCTGATATCGACCACCCCCATGGTTACATGACCATACTTCAGGTGCTCAGCAAGATGGCCACATTTATGGCTGTTTTCAGCATCCCGCAGTCATGTGACTGCATTTTGCAATGGTGTAGCCAAAACCCAGAACTTCTGGTTTTCACTAAAACCACACTCCTTATTGAACCACTTAATGGCCATAGCATTTGCATAATGACCACTGCAAAACAGGTCATGTTATGACTTATGACTGTAATGGACAAGCTCCATTATGGTCAGAACTCAAAAACTACCCATACCAAGTCAAGTTGTACATATTCTTAGTCAAATTCTTACACATTCCACACTGAAGATCCCAAGCTTTCTAACAAGGCGCTTTGCTCCCCTTTGCCCCCAAGATTAATTCTTCTCCTGCTTGCCATCTGTGCAGGTGGCATGAAAATCTTGCTTGGAGATTGAAAATATGTGTCCCATCTTAGCTGACTTCATCCTTCCAATGCTCTCAATGGAGTGGAGCCCAAGAATCATCTAAAAGAGACTGCTTCCCAACCTATTGCATCCCTGCATTCTTTTATTAAAAATCCATATTCAGATATGTTAATCTATAAAGATGTACAATATGACCATAAAGAACACAAAAACCTGACATTGTGACACCGGTGGCTGAATAGCTGGGTTATTAGAACAGCTGCCATTCAGCTATTTTCAAGAGCTCTCCTTAGCCTTTTGTGCCACAGACTCTGGTGAGACAGTCAAGTCTACGCCGATAAACCTTGGAGACGTAATCACTGGCCTTCATTCTCCATTGACGGCACCATGCGGCCAATTCACAAACATTTTCATATTCATATTGAGCAATTTCCCTACATTCTAATCCATCAAAGTAGGCTATTAATCCTTCTTGGTACCGTCTGCTATTCAAATGCTAACCATTTTCCCCTCGCACATGGAAACATTTGTCCTTACAGCTCCTTGTACAAAGATGACATATTGTCAGCTGTGATTGATCAGAGTATTAATAGGAGAGTTGCAAGGTAAATCACATCAATGAAATCAGGTGTCTGTGAACAACAGGGAAGGAAAGATGGGTGGGGGGAAAAGAAGGAAATCTAAGGGATGAACTGAAAAAGATATGGCCCCATGACCATGTTAAACTGTGGTCATTGTGGTTGACTCAAGCATCCATAAAACAGAATTCTTTGTTCTCTACCTGATAGGTAGCCAATCCATTTTTTTTAATTAAAAATGCTTTGAGAAAGATCAAAATGTAACTGTGGAGTCAAAATGAAAACACAGCCTATAATCTATGCAGAATACCTATTAAATAAAAGGCAGTTATCTCCTGTGATAATCATTCCAATCCAAACTACCTTTCTGGTTAATGGTGGGGTTAAGAAGAAAAATATTAGGAGGACTTCAAGAACATCAGAAACACCTCAAAGGAGAGAAGGGGTTCACAACTGCTCCTCTTGTGATAAACTGCTCTGTCATTCACCTTCCTGACCATACTGTCCTTCTTTGGCATTAACAAAATTGTTGTCTCATGTTCCAGCCAGTTGGCTGCCCTAAGTTCTGAGCATCCTCTGAATGATGGCTATAGGGCAGCCTGAAAATAATGCACAATTCCAGAGTCATGTGCTTTAGCATGATGAAGCATTTTCTTAGGAGAGCACATGGAGATTCAGCCTTGCATGTAGCTGCCTGTCAAGTGTGGTGATTGAAGCATTGGCTTGATTTTCTAAATAGGAGAACAATCCAACAGCATTGGTGCAGAGGGAGCATAGACGAAGGGCCATCATTTCTACTCCCTTTTACCATTCCTGTTTAATTTCAAAAGGAAAAAAATGCTTCCAACATTTCTTTCAGAGAAAGGTTCAGAGAGTACCTTATGAGTGTTCTTGCATTTATGGTAGGGAGGAGATGACTGATAAAACATTATTTCCAGCCCTCCTTTGATGCTTCCATGCATGCTTCTGAAGGGAAGATCTTATGAGGGAATTTCATCTCATTACACTTTTGAAGATCAAGGGGTTGGGGAGAGGTGGGACAGCTAAGGGAACAGACAGTAGACTAACAGATGAATATGTAAGAATGGAAAAGGAAAGGATTCCATTGCTCTACCCCAAAGAAACATGAAATGAGTTCTAAATCTACCCAATCATGAATCAAAAAAGTATTTTTTGCTTGGAAATTGATACTCAAAGCTTTCATGAAGTGTCCCGCTGAAGCTGCTGCTGAGATCACTAAACTGGTTACGTCTTCTGTGCACCCACACAAATGCTCAGAAGATCAGGAAACAGCCTTTGAGGGAAGCAAAATTTGGGAGAAGGAGCCATCTGAAGAGCTGAGCAGGAAGTTCAGAGATGCCCAGTCAAATACAGTATGTGATTGTATCTCTGATACAAAAGAAGTGTATGGACATAGTTTGGTCTTATAAAGACAATGAAGGAGGATCAGATCACACAGCAACTATATGAAGGAAGAGTGAATTGACCGAGAAGGACAAGATTAAGAGAGTTGTCTTTGAAGTTGTTGAAGGGATCCTCAAAAAGAGAGAAATGAGAAGTTTAAAGAACAAAAGATGATGCATGAAATGGTGTGTGATTGTGGTGGAAACCAAGACAGAAAGACATGAGGTTGTGAAGCCCTTGGTGCTCTCTGAGATTGGTTATTTTCCTGAAGATATTTCCTTACCAACTAGGTAACATCATCAGATATGAAGCTCTATAGAGAATGGCATAGTGGTTTAGTCAGAGTTCTCTTTTTTCCTGCATTTAATGATTTTTTTCACTTATTCCTTACTCTATATTTATACTTTGCATAATGTTACTTATTTCAAAATAATGGTGGGGATGTATCTGTCTGCTTATCCACCCACCCACGCATCCATCCATCATCTACCTATTTTGGAGAACATCAAGACTGCAGGAGTTTTTTACAGTTTCCGACACAGATCATACATCTACATTCTCTGTTTTGAATTGGATATTAGCTTGTTTAGGCAGCTTCCTAACCAGCCAGTTTCTCTTGCCCATGAGCCACTATCCTACACACACACACACACACACCTACACTTAAATTCACTTTCCCATATCTGGACACTGTTTTCCTCCTAGAAAATATCCAGTGTCACTCAGTTGTCCAAATTCAGTGCACGTGCTGTGAATCTATTGTTCTGCATGCCTGCCTGCACACACCTGCACTTCCCTGCCAAGTTGTGAAAGCTTTCTGCCAAAACAAAACAATACAAAACCTAACAAACACCCCCTCCCCAATTTAAAATATCCTTAGAGCAATTTTACTTACCAGGCAACAAATAAAGCAGAAAAATCTGTCAGTGACTAATTATTTCAAACCAATCTTTTTGGATTTAATCCCCAAAATTGATTTTTTAAAAAAAGATAATAGAAAAAAGCAATATGTAAGCCTACCCTTCACAAACACTTGTTTAAAGATTTCCTAATTATTTTAAGTGCTTTCTCCAGTGCTGACACTCAAGCAGCAGCTGGTTTGTGTGATGTAATCCTTTCTTCCTATTATCTCTGCAGTAAAATTTTAGTGTTAGGAAAGGAATAATAATAATAATAATTAAACCCAAAGTATGTGGCTGTGGAGACAAATGCCAGAAAGACAAAGAAAGTCCCTTGCTCTCTTCCACTGTTAAAGCATGAGAATTAGCTTTAATTATGAGCCCCTTCTACCACACCATCAAACATTAAACATGGATGCTATTAGCTATCAAGTGCTATAACAATGTTGTGTTCTTTGGTATTAATGGGAAGCACTTTCCGACACACTTTTCTTCATAATGGGCCAAATGAGAGCCATGTGTCTGCAAAGAAAGAATCAGAACACATTTCCTGTTATCTCTGACTTTGAGAGCCAAAGAGAGCAAGAATGAACACAGAGCCAAAGAGGGGGTCAACTACAATAAAACACGAACATCAGGAAATTTAGAAAATTCCTAAAGCCTGCGTAGCAGGTAATAAATGTTATATTTCATAAGGTTTATGAAATATAATGCCTCACAAAGTTCAGCTTTAAAACATGCTGAGCAAATTAGCAACCTTAGCAGATGTTGCAAAGAGATGGGGCTTCTTCATTCATTGGGGCTCCAAAGTTTAGATTCCAATCTTGTTCATTGTAGGACAGATGACCAAACAACTCTTTCCTGAATATTCGGGACTAAAATTAGTTCTGTAACTAGTATATGCCCCCCCCAATCATTTTTTTTCCTCACCTCCCTCCAAATCTATCCTTATTTACTTTACTGGTAAAGTTTGCTGTCTTTTATTTTTCCAACAGAGAAGAAAATTTCAAGGAAATCCCGATGTTCTGATGAACTGGTTATTATATTCTGTTATAATTTACTTAAGTAATTAGGACACTGCCTTGGTGCCCATCAAGGGGGAAATCAGAGTCTGCAAGATAGAAGATACGATGGAAGTCTTACCACGAAGATATAAAATGGGTCTTGCTGGTTTTGCAACACTGCACTCAGCAACCTGCAGATGTTGACCCTTCTCAATGGATGCCACTGCCATTCATTACATCACTTGTAACCTCCATAGTCCACTATTAAATTCTGAGGGGAGACATCAGGATGGAAAATCTGGGTAAATCAGAACATTTGGACAGCCAGGGAGGAGGCAAATGAATAGAGACAAAGGTAATAGAAGCAAGGAGCACCATTATTCTCAGCCATCTCATATCAATAAGGCTCTGAGTCAACAGTAAAAAATGTGTTGAGGCTAAAAGCTAATGAAATATCAATCAAGTTTTTCAATGAACAGTTCCACAATTTAGATGCAACCACTAAGACTCTTCCTATGCAGAAGGGCTCCTTCATCAGGAGTAAGTGATAGAAGGTGCTCTCCTCTTAGGAATGTTGGACATAAATCTCTTAAACTTTTAAAGGTCAACTGCAGCCCTTTGGATTGTACCTGGAAACAAGTCAGCGACTACTACAACCCTAACAATAAATCTCCAAATGAGTGCTTATCCACAGTTTGACTTCTAAATGATAGACCAGTTTCTATCTTCAAAAGCTCTTCAAAGGTAGTCCCAGTAAAAATATATAGTGGTCATCCAGCCTATGCTCTTGAGTCAAAACTGATTTGTGCGAATGCCATGGATATGCCCATGTAACTTGTCAAAAAGAATGCTTTCCCATTATTTTCATTGTAGATACATACATGGATGGACAGGAAGACAGATCAATCTAAGGCAGACAGGCAGACAGATCAATCTAACCTATAATCCTGGGGTCTTCCATCCAAATTCTCATGAGATTTGTTTATTCCATTTGTTTTATTTCCAGATCAGTCAACGATAGGAGGAAATTAAATCATACATCATCATGGTTGACTCTTTCTTTGACAATATAACAATGTATCCTCCTAACTTTCACAAATAAAATTAAACACACTCTTGCGGATGGATCCAGGTAACTGCTGAATGCTGCATTTCCAAACATGGGGTAGTATCAGCTCTTTTTTTTTTTTTGCATGCTTGTCCCAACAACCTAAGATATGACCTGGATCCAGAAGAGCACTTAGTAGAATCTAATCCAATTTAGTTTGCATTTTCTGTTCCACCAGAATTTGATTAAAATGCACATTCTGTGCATTCTATATCGGGCCAACCTTTTTTTTCCTTCTTCTCCATCCCCCACCCCACATCACAACAGGTGGCAGCTTAAAGGACTAGCAGGTTTATTATAGGATATATTTTCATGAACTGCAGCCAACTTCATCAGAAATGTTCCAGAAATCTGCATCTTTGGTGACAGGAGTTTAAAAAGAATGAAATGCAAGGAACAGCAACAACGATAATTTGGAAGTAGTTTAATGAAGACTTTTGGTCATTCCCACCACTTTCTCACAAATTTCCCTGTTCCATTGGTCATCATGCCCACAATACTCCAAAGTGATAAGGTAGGCATGCTCCAGCTCCCTTCTCTGAAATTTTACAACTAGCGGGACCCAGAAACATGCTTTTTCTATGGTTGCCTCTTTGTTATGGAATATCATCCACCTTGAACCCCACCCTTTTAGTTTTTTGGGAGGCTATCAAGACCTGGCTTGTTACCAAACACTGGTGTAGAGTAAGGACATCTGGAGTTGGTTGAAGGACAGGATGATGGAGCAGCTAAGTTTGTTTTACTTTTATGGTTTTATGTTATATGATTTTTTTAATAGTTATGGACTTTATTGTTGTTGTAAGCCACCCAGAGCTTTGTTTTCAGATGAGCAATCATACAAATATTTTAAATAAATAAACAAGTACAATGCAAGATTTGGAAAGAGATTGCATTTTTGTTCTAATTAAGTGGGACAAGAAAATAAAACACAAGTCCATTGGTTTCCTCTATGATGCTCGTGTTTCTGCTGTGTTTGGGGTGTGTAGAATGTCCACCTCTTAGCATAACAAAGCTTCTCCCTGTTTCCTAGGGGTAGCCTATCAAAATCTCTGAGTGAGTCACAGTCCCTCCATACAAGCCCTTTCAAGCATTCTCTGGATGAGGTTCATTCTTTTGCCTCCTTCAGTCTGGAGAAGCAATAAAACCTTTCATGGGCTGACAAGTAGGGAAGCAGAACAGCCACCGAGTCCTGATGCATTCAAGAAGGCCTTCTTTTCTCATTTTAATTGGCTGCCTAATTAGAATGTTTATGAGTCCTGCTATTTGCTGGGGATGAAAAGGCAGGGCAGCCAATTATGCTGTAGGCGTTTCTATCTGGCAGGGTTGATTAAGGTACCCCCTCCTTCATTCTTCTTATCCCTTCCTCTTCCATGCAGTTGTTCCTTTCAACCACCTTGACTTCAAGCAACGTAACTTCCAAGTCAGGATTTTATGTCAAGTTGCATTTATTCAATTGTTGATTTTTTTAAGGACATTGTTGCTTGAGTTCTCTCTCTTTGTTTTTATATCTCTATCTTTCTCTGCCTCTGCCTCTTTCTTTCTCTCCATTTCCTGACAATACCTTAGCATAACCAAGAACAGAAATCGGGTGGCAGTCACATTTGTAACTCCTTTCAACCCACTGGTTTGAGATAAGGCTGAAGACAGAGGCCCTTGATGGGTTTGATTAATTCCCTCGAATGAAGGTTTGTCTTCTCTGGCTCAGTGAATGATTTCATTCTAGGAAATGAGGTCATCCAAGTCAAAGTAATAAACTTTTGAAAATTCACATGAAAGTTTGTCTCCCCCATGAAAAATTTTCAAGAAAGAAAGAAAGAAGGAAGAAAGGAAGGAAGGAAGGAAAGAGGGAGGGAGGGAAGAGAGAAGTATTAGCTTATTTACTATTTTAAAAGCACCAGAAACTGTCACATGGGCAGAATTATGCTAAGTGCCTTTCATCTCAGAAGTACAGTATAAAGGTTTACTTGACAGAAACCTTATAAGAAAAAATTAATCCTATTGCCACGTACTTCTCAGCTGAGCTTCAATGCAGTAATTGTTTCTATACTACATACATTTGATTATGTGTCCATTACATGTGCTTATATAATGTACATAGTGTGGAAGTCAGTCCTGAAAAAAGACTGCTCAGTCACACTTCTTATATGGTGATTTGGCCAGTTTTTAGTTGAACCTATTTCATCATTTGTCTGTCCATTCATCCATCCATCCATCCATCCATCTATCATTTATCTATCTAATTTATACAGCTGCCCATTTCACCAAAAGCCACTCTGGGCAACAAACAGTTTTAAGTGCTCCTACATTGAAGGCTGACTGTATAGTGACCACCCCAAAGAATTTACTTCTAACAAGAGACTTAAAATTTAGTACTTGCTCGTAATCGTACAATTACACAGTTCCATACAGGATGTATGGAAGCTGAGGTGCTGTTGCCCTTTCGATGCCATCACCGTTGTTATTTTCTACATCATGCAATGATCTCCAGGTTGATGTATATTAAGTTTAAATGCAGAAACGACATGCCATTTCAGGTTTGAATACAAAGTCAGGAATTGCTAGCCCACATTGTGGAAGGAGAGGGAGAGAGTGATGCTCTGTATGCATATCTGCGGGTGTCTCTGTGTGTGTCTGTGTGTGACGTGCATGCATGTGTATATGTCTTTCTGTATGCCTGTGAGGTATATGTATATGCATATGCATATATATGTATATAACGTGTGTCTGTGTGTGAAGTGCATGCATGTGTATGTCTTTCTGTATGCCTGTGAGGTATATGTACATGTACATTACACCCCTTAAAAAGATATGCATAAACTGCAAACTGATGTCCCTTTAACCTCCCATTAAGAACATTCCAACCATAACTCAACATTCAAGATGTCTAAATAATATTCAATTTCAAATTTATGGCATTTTCAAAGAGGACGATTTTCCTCAAACGTGCAATAAATTTGGTGGTGGGGAATGGTATATGCCACCTTATCCTGACAGTTGCTTTATCTACACAGCTCACTGAAGCCTCGTCACTTCATATAATCTGAATTCACAAATCAACTGTCTTCTTCACTTCAATGATTATTGCTGATGGGCCTTTCATAAGGTGGAGAGGAAAAAAAGGGGGGGTTGAATCTCTTCCAAGTTGACAAGGCTAAAAGACGGAGAGACGAGGAGAGCCATCTACTGCGGCCACTCCATTGTATTGTCTTGAGTGATCCAGGGCCATAGACCCCCCTCCTCCTTTGACCTCAGAAAAGTAAGTGGGATGAAGATCTGCTTAGGATGATGGTTGCATTTAAGTGCCAGTAATGACCAGAGGAGTTTTCACATCACCGAAAGGACTGCTATTAGAAAAAAATATGAAAACTTGGGGCGCCTCTTAAAAACTAACCAATGTTACCATCCTCTCAACGTTGGGGGATTGGCATCCCTTTTTATTGTCTTTTGGTTTTATAATCTCTTTGGAAGCATTACCCACTGTGCAGCAAATTGTCCTTTTAACCTGATGCAATTTTTTTTTTCTTGAAATGCACTTCAGTGCAGAAACTCACCTTTCCACCCAGCTATTTTCATTCAGCTCATCCATCACTTGTTGGTTTAGGACCAAAGTCAACATTTTAAACGATAGTAATCTTTTAAGTAGCAAACAGGCAAACTGTTTCTAGGGTTGTGTGTTTGCCTGGTGAAAACTGAATTGTTGATTTGTTTTACTTGGTTTCTATGCTTAATCTTTATAGATAAAGGAGGGAAGGTAATCTTTAAAAAACAGGCGGTTACTATTAAGGTCAATTAAAACAAGGGCTGTGAAGTTCTTGAATGGGGAATTTGCTTCATTAGAGCTTCGGTCACTTTCCAAGCAAATGGGGATGTCTACAGGGAGGGGGGCAAAAAACTCAAAATGGCAACCACAACTCTGCAATCAAAGCCCTCCCCTTCTTTTTTATACCTGGGTTGAAGGCCTTTGATTGCACAGTTGTGGTTGCAGTTAAACATGGTTGTGTTTTTTTGTGCTTGTTATTTGCACAATTTCACGCTGGCTGGGGAATTCTAGAAGTTGAAGTCTACATGTCTTCAAATTACCAAGGTTGGAATATAGTGTCTAAAAAATAGATATAGTTTCTGGACAAGTGGCGTGCTGAGCATGTTCAGAAGCTCCTATTATCAGAATTACACTTTGTCAAAGCCAAGCACAGGCCTGTTACTTTATTTTATTTATATATTTAATTAAATTTATATGCCACCCCACTCGCTACAAGCAAATCTGGATGGTTCACAGTAACTACATAGTAATGTATAAAAAGCCACTATAAAAATATTCAGAATAGAAGACATGGAAGCACCCTCAGACAGGGAGAAAGGAAGAAGGAAACTTACAAATAACCACAGGGAAACTGTAAAACAAAGACACCCTTGAGCCTTGAGCTCTTAGAGATTTGGTGATGACACGGAAAAGGGTGTCATTGTCTTCCCCCATATTGTTTTGCAGGGAGAGCCCATAACCTTAAAATTTGCTAGTGGGGTCCCACCTAAGTGCTTCTGATATAAATTCTGCTCGGTTTTGCTTGAAATCAGCCAAGCCAGCTAAGTTAGGAAAAATCTAGGAACAGATGTACCAAACTACATCTTGGAAGGTACTTCCTGAATATCACATGGGAAAGCAGGCTGCACTGAGACAGAAGGCTGACTTCTGATTCACAGCTTGATAGAAGTCTTGGGGTCACTTCCAGTGATGTTCTCCCCCATGTAGAGAGTTTCTATCTGCAAAGCTACTTTCTTTAAATACCATAGGTACATATCCACTCTTGCAATTACAGCCTTTACTTCCCCAGGTTCTTACAATAGAAATAATTGAAAGGTGCTGGTTAGGTTTGAGCCAGCAGATCTCATCCCATTGGCCACCCCATTCCTCCATAAATTGAGTAAGCCTAACCATTTGCTTGATCAAATTGAGTTCATGTAAGTGGGAAATGTGGAGAAAGTGCAACAGTCAGTTCTTTAAATAGTCTAGCTATCAAGCACAGCCTAATTTGGCATGTTTCAGCAGTCAGGTGCATTGTTTCCTAATTAAATTATTCAACAAAACATTGATGATAAAGCATTCTGCTAAAACCTAATTAAGAGTGTGATTCGATAAAAGCCCCTTATGCAGTTTTCATTTCCATTCTCAAAGATGGAAGTGCCCATGGGTGCGGGGAGGGAATGGTCCTTGTGTCACTATTTTATGCCATATATATCTTCCACTTTGAAGGTCTTGTAATGTTTCTTTTCTTGATGAAGATTTTTGAACTATAGAGAGAAGTGTTGCAGACTCAGATCTTAGCAAATCATTCATGATTTGCAAACTTTTTTACTAATGTGACTCCCAATACAGGAAGAGAGGGAGGGAGGGAGGGA